>JARJPL010000177.1:0-122950 GCA_030782805.1 Aschersonia sp. MBC 622 | reverse complement strand
CCCCCCCCCCCCCCCCCCCCCTGCTGGCTACAGCTATAAGTCGACGGCCAGCTTCAACAGCACATATTTACAATGCCTTTAAAAACTCGCCCTTCATTAAGCCTCTTTTTTGCGTATACTAGAAAATACATCATGAGTGAAACAGCCACCATTGCCAGCAGCACCAGCAGCGGCCGTCCAGCCCTCGACCTCACCGAGACGATTCCCTTGACGCGCACGCCCAACATCCGCCTCCTTGGCGCCGCCGCCGCCGCCATCACCACCAGCACCACCCCCCTCACGACGCACGAATCTTTTCTCCTCCGCGAAAAGTTCATCTACGCCACCTCCTGCACGCCCGCCACCGCCGTCTACCACATCTCCACGCGCAACACGCGCAGCGGCAAGCCCTGGCAGCTCGCCCTCAGCCGGCTCCTCCCCAGCGAGACTCGTCTCCTCTCCTCCGCCTCCGCCTCCACCACCTCGCCTCTTCCCTTGATCAAGTACGACGACGACCTCACCCTCTACACCGGCGAGAAGCTCGCCGTCCCCATCAGCATTGGCCAGAAGCCGCTGCTCTGTATTCGCGGCCGCCGCGCCGGCGGTAGCAGTAGCAGCAGCAGCAGCAGCAGCAGCAGCAGCAACAGCACCATCATCGTCGAAAAGACGCTCGGCCGCAGCCGCACGTATAAATTCTGGCGCATGACGCCGATACGGCGCCCGCTCAACAAGGCAGAGGAGGAGCGGATGCAGGCGCTCATGCACAAGAGGGGGTACAGGACGAGTGACGACTGGAGAAAGGAACTGGTGTACACGGCGCAGCAGGGCAGGGCTGGCGGCGCCGCGGCGGCGACGACGGAGTGGACGGACGAAAGGGGCGTCGTGGTGGCGAGGGAGAGTGATGGGCAGCTGGTGATGACGGGAGGGGCCGAGGCTGTGGAAGCGAGCGCGAGGGATCTCCTCGTGGCGTGCTGGGCGTCGAGCAACTTTGTGCTGTCCAGTCGGGAGAATGAGTCGGCAGCCGCGTAGATGTTGGTCGTAAGTGGCTTGGGGAGGCGATAAGACAAGTTGACACACAAGACTTTTGATATGGTGGTTTAGTACCTTGTTGCGATCGGTAGTCTGCCAATCAGTAATCTTCTTCCTCCATGACATTTCTATCAAAAAATGCATGTATCGCCCTCCCCGCCGCCTTGCCCACCAGCGGCGCCAGCTCTTCCGGCGTCATATTAGCCACCTCCTTTACATTTTCCGTCTTGATGATGATGTTTTTGATATTCTGCGGCGTCACGCCCGGCACCACCGCCAGCATGTCCTGCGGCTCCTGGTTAAACACCTGGTCTTCCGCCCGCGCGTCCTTGTCCAAGCCCGCCCGCACCGCCGCAATCGGGTCCGGCTCCGCCTCCTGCGTCTTGAGGCTCTCAAAAATCTCGGCCGTCTGGAACGGCGACGACGACCAGATGATGCGCAGCTTCGGAAACGCCAGCGTCAGCAGCACCAGCTTGGACTGCAGGTCCGATGACACATTGGTCGCCGACACGCTGCTCATGCTGCCCGACAGGTCCGCAAAGGGCTCGAGGGTAAACGACTTGTTCTGGTCAAACTCAATCAGCAGCATCGGGTTCCGGTAGTGCTGGAACATGGTCTCGGCTTGCGTAAACAGGCGCCCGTCTTTAAACGACGATACGAGATCGCTGATGCTCTTGCGCTCGACGCAAATGGTGGGCGAGAGGACGTAGTCGCCGACGGTCAGCATGCAGGGCACAATGACCATGGCGCGGCCGTGGAGCAGCGAGGGCAGCGAGGAGCGGAACTCGCGCACGTCGACGACGACGCGTGGCGGCTCGGCCGTGGCAGCGAGACGGCCGCCGCCGGCGATGCGTGTGTTGACAGTGCGCAAAAACGCTTCCTGCGGGTCTTGGGTGCCGTGCGGTTCGACCGTCATGACGAGCGACATGCTCGCGCGCTCCTTGATGAGCCTGGTAAAAGCGTCCTTTTCGCGACGCACAGAGGCGAGGTAGCGCTGCTCCTCGACGGAGCCGCCATAGTACAAAAAGTAGACGCGGACATTGCGGTCATTGTGCGACGAGCGGTAGACTTCGACGCGGCGGATAAACGATGCATCTGGCTCGTACATGATAATGTAGCGAGGCCTGACTTCCTCGAGCACGTGTTCATCCTGGTCACCATCGTAGGCGTGTATGACGACCAAGTCCTGCATGTCGTAGAGCTGGTAATAATCCTCCATGTTGTCTAGCGGATCGGCAATCACCTCGTCCTTTTGCTTGGCCTCTTCTTCTGTAATCTGCACCTCGGCCATTAATTCGGACACTTCGTTGGGTTTTTCAAAGAATTGGGAAATGCTGCCGTTTTCCGCCCTGGACATGCCGACGGCCATGTTACCGCCGCCTCGCTGTCGACGACGCTTATTCGATGGAGCTCTCCCGCCGCGCATGCCGCCGTGTCCGGGTCTAGAGTCTGTGGCGCTGTTGAGCGCCTTGTTATTTTCCGTAAATAGCGAGGCATTGACAACGGCAAACTGCCTTTTCCAGCGCAAGTAATTGCGCAAACGGCGGCGCATCATGAAGATGGCTGAGGGCTTGTGGGGGTCATCTTCGTCGTCGGAGGTTTTGGTGGTGACCTTGGGCTTGACATGCATCGTTTGCAGATAGTTTCGTAATTGACGACAGGTATCGATATTGGAGCACATGATTAGGATTGTACCGTTGGAGTCATCCCTGGCATGTGGCTCAAAGTGAAGGTCGCGGTCAATTTCCTCAAGGACTTCCGCAAGCAGGCTCCATTTCGGGAGCTCTTCCAAAACGGGCCGTAGAGAGTCAATGTTTTCTTCTTGCGAAATCTGCTTTATACTGGCAGAGTATACACGTTTCCGCGCCGTCTCAAATAGAGTCTGTGTCGCATCCAAGAACAACCACGGCGATTGCGTCTGTCGCGTCGATCCTGGAGGCGGGGAATGGGCAGCGTGAATGGTGTCAAGATGCTGAAGAAATGAGACGGCATCATAGCTGACTACATAGGCTAGCAGCCCTCGAAGAACTGTCAAGTCATTGACAATCTGTTTCGTCTTCCAGCTTACACGATGCCAGTTGGGGTCGAGCTGGCGGCGAACAATGACGTCAAAGTTTTTCAGCAGCGCGCTGTCGAGATTCCAGTCGTCCATTTCCAAGCCAGGGTTGCCCTTTTTCAGCTCATGGATGCTAATCTCAACACACTCCATGATGGCGTTTTGGATATCCGTCATGTATTCGGTCATTGGCACCTCGAGCTCAATGACTTCTGCCTTTTTCTTGCCCTCGAGCGACTGCGCGACGGTGACGTGAAAGCGCGGCCACAGCGACGCCTTTTTGAGGAAGAGGTTTCGCATCATCGTGGCTAGCGGAGAAAAGCCAATCGTGAATGGATCGGGATTGTCGGCAAAGGCCTTTAAGAAGCCGACTTTGTTCTTTTGTCGATAGACTCGCAGGATAAAGGCCTCGAGAGACGTGGCGACGATGCGATCTGCGTGCAGCACGACCAAGCCGGTGATGGTCTCTGGGCTCAGCAGCGCCGTCAACAAGTCGACCACTAGAATTCGTGACGTGATGCTGAATATGCCACCAGCGGCATACATCTTTTCGCGGGCGCCGACGCTCTGAAAGTCGGTGTTTACAACCGTGAGACCGCGGGCCTTGGGCGACGCGCTGATGGCGGCGTGCTCGGCCAGAGCCTCGCCAATCCAGCCATTCTCGCGGTCCTCTGCGCCTACAATGACGATGAGATTGTTTCCCGCCGCGTCGTACGAGTGTAGAAGGTTGGTGACGAGGCGCATGAGGCCGAGGCCGCGGGCGAGCACGACGAGCTCATCTTCAGAACGGAGCTCCTGGAAGAGCGCCTGCTGGTATTCCTGGAACCAATCAGTGGTGTTAAGCTGGAGAACAGGTTTTAAATGGACAAACCAGGGGCAGTGAGAGCTTCACTGGTTGAGGCGCATTGTTTGTCGACATTCGGCGCGGTGCGTTTGGAGTGATGGCATGTCGAAGCTTGATGACGATTTTGAGAGATGGAAGCTTTGGGAGATTTTTAGCGAATGCTTCAGCGTGTTTAGTGCATCCTAGAGGCCAAGTTGGCGGTCTTGGTGGATGCTTTAGGGGATGAGCCGCTATAACTTGACTAAATGCTACCCCGCCGTGAATTGATAGGCACAAGCCGCACCCCGCACTTCACGATCCGATGAGAGACATTTAGATGTAATGCATGCATCTCAAAAGCAGTAAAATTGGCATTCAAAGTGAAAGAAGCGTAAAGTTCATTTTCATTAAAGCTCATATATTTATATAGTGCCGCGTGGGACATGTTCAGCGATGCGTCGGCATCGTCGTGTCTCGTGAGTCGTTTGGGCCGTATCGTGACATCATCGCCGTCGCAGGACAGCACTCTACTTGTTGAGTTCGGTCTTGCGGGCATCGCGATCCTCCCTGCTGCCCTCTTGTTCGGGGACGTTTTTGACAATGGCAGGGCCGTGGGCCTTGTGGGCTGCGAGTTCGGGCTCGACCTTGTCCTTGATGGGCTGGATGGAGAATTGCTTCTCGCCCTGGCCTTGTTGTTAGTGACGATGATGCAAAGGAGACAAGACAAGAGGGGGGATCCGTCGTACCTCGTTCTTCTTTTGGTCCTTGGAAGAGTCCATGATGTGTGCTGAGATGGGTGTCAGATTCAGAGTTGAATTGAATTGCGACGTGTATATGTAGAGATGAAGTTGGGAGCGAGGTGTCAGTGTAGAGTCTAAATAGAACCACTACATTGAGAGGGGCATAGCAGCAACGTTTGAGATGGCCAAGATGACGTTGACTTTTGCCGCAGAACCAAGCTAGTCGTCTCCGCTGAGCAAGCTTTTTGTTCAATGGAGTCAACGAGTGCCACCACCAGCTGGCCAGTTTCGTCAGCTACCAGCTTTGCCAGCCTACCACACGGCCAATCGTCTCGTCGGATCTGGTTCGCTCAGAGGGCAGTCTTTGGGCAACGTTCTGATGTCATTTGCGCCGCTGCCCTGGGCTAGGCTGCCGGCATGATTGATGATGGGCATGACTTGCAGCTGCATATTCGTTTTCCTAAACGGGTATTCCCATGTCGCCTTCCATTGTTTCCCTATCCTGCGAGTGCCGCAGCCCGTCACTCAACCGCGCACATCTATTGTATTCTTACATAAGAGGTGAAAATAGGTTGTCGCTTGACCGTTAAAGGTTACGTGCATCCCACATTGTTTCAAGTGATGCTTGACTGTTGATAGGGCTGCGTCGTCTCCCTGGTTATGGCGTCACCATGCAACCCAACCTGCGCCAATTCGCCCCTCGCTACGCTGCTGCAGTAGGGCTGATGGATTCAAACGGACAAGTCGCTGCTATTCGAGGCGTTCCTCGAGCGTGGCTCAGCATGAGTGATGAAAGTCTATTTGGCCGACCGTGGTCGCAGCTCATCGTGGTTAGACTGCGACCAGCGTTTACTTGAACATGTCGTCGATTCTAACGCGTGTCGACTGGGCCAGGGCTCCCGGAGCGAAATCGCTTCCATCATGCCCAGCTGCAGACAATTTACGCATCACAAATTCACAGCTGACTCACTCGACACGCACATCCACGCGCATCCACGCACAACTTACGCAAAACGAGCCAATATTGAACGCGTGGCCGTAGGGCCGGCCAATCAGGCTCCAACGCCATCTCAGCCGCATCTGCGGTATCCGCTCGTCTCGAAAAATCGTCAATAACTACTCCGTAAACGTCTTACAACTTCACCATTAGACTCCACTTCATAAGGCTAGGGACGCGAATACAGCAGACGAATCCCCTCGAATCAGGCAAAGCGTTGCAAATAATGTGATGCCCATCAGGCTGTGTTGCGGAGCCCGTCTTCGTAGTCCGGAGCCCGGTCAAGTACGGAGTAATAAAATACCCAAAGCCAAGCCGAGCGTTCCTCTTTGCTTGGCTCTTGGTTCCCAAGTCACTACCAGATTACTGCACTGAAACGCCAATTGCAAACGCGAACATGGAGTCTTGCGATACCCAGTTTGGCCCTCGAGTCGATACAGTCTGTCGGTCATTCGACTTTACGCTATATTTCGAAGATGCCGTCTTAAGCGCAGTCCCGAGTGCCATCTTCATCTTGATTGTCATGGTCCCATTGATCAGACTTTTACGCCAGCCAAATATTGTCAAAAGCTCTTACCTGCTTGGCTTGAAATTGGTACTATACCGCACTTACTAATCGCCCACTCTGCTACAGTGGCTTACACCGCACCAGGTCGTATTTTTCATCTTGATCGTCTTTCAAGCCGTTTTTCTAGGACTGCGAGTCAACAGCGAAAACTTGCATACCAGTGCTTCGATTGCCGCCGACGTATTGTCATTGGTAGCCACAGGCGCCGCAATCGCCCTGTCATGGCTGCAGCACCATCGATCCGAGCAGCCGTCCACCACTCTGACTCTTTACTTTTCTGCACTTGTGCTGCTAGACATCGCCCGAGTCCGTACTTTGTGGTTGATCCCCAACACCTCGGCTGCATCTTCCGTTAAAACCGTCGCTTTGCTACTGACGGCTGCGACCCTGGTGCTTGAGTCGACTGGCAAGAGGGCCAGCCTGCGTCAGCCGGAAAAGCTTGCACATTCTGGCCCGGAACCTTTCATCGGATTCTGGAGCAAAACTGGTTATGTCTGGGTATTGGGGACCCTTACTCGTGGCTACCGCAATTTTCTCTCCGTCGAGGACCTGCCCGAGCTCGACTACCGCATCTCGGCAGACAAGCTACACCACAAGCTACAAAGTCACTTGAGAAACGGTTTGTCGTCATCTTTACGTACCACTATAGGGAAAGCAATTGTTTTCTAATGTGTAGTAGCCCACCTTTTCAAGAAGAATGCGTTTGTCGCAGCTTGCGCTCGCGCTTTTGCCTCATCCTTCATATTGGCCGTTATCCCCCGCCTCTTGTTGGTCGGATTCAGATTTGCCCAGCCCTTTATGATTACAAACATGCTACAATTCATCGGCGACAGAAGCGCACCGCAAAACATTGGCAACGCGCTGATTGGTGCATATGCTCTCGTGTACGCCGGCATGACTGCAAGTAGCACCAATGCCACGGTATTTTGTTCGTATCGCAGCTAACCCCCTTCAGATTTCCATGGCCTTGTATCGCTACTACTCAAACAGGTTCATCATTGCACTTCGTGGCGGCTTAATCTCTGTCATTTATCAGCACACGGTTGAGGCGCGTGGCCTTGACCTTGGTGATATCGACGGCCTGACCCTCATGGGCGCTGATGTAGAGCGCATCTCGACTGGCTTTCGGACAATTCACGAGATATGGGCGTCTCCAATTGAGATCATCATCGCCGTCTATCTGCTTCAAAGACAAATTTCCGTTGCCTGTGTTGTGCCAGGTCTTCTCGTTCTTGGTAAGTTTAGGACGTTGATTGTCCTATCAAGGTTTTTAGAACAGTCTTCTAACACCCAACTTTGTAGCCTTTGTCTTATTGACCTTTGTTGTTGCTTCTCTCGCCAAAAAATACCAGAGAGCATGGATTGAAAAGGTTGAAGAGCGACTGCGCCTCACTACAAACATGCTCGCCAACATGAGGGCTGTCAAGATGCTCGGCCTCAGTCCTAGAATGTTTTCCGTCCTCTACAAAGCGCGAGACGTGGAGATTGAGACTTCCACGCGCTATCGATGGACATTGATTGGACAAATATTCTTTTGTGAGTACTTCAACTGCGTCTTTGACTTTTTCGCTCCCTCTTTACTAACCTCTATAGCTAATGCGCCATTGATGTTTGCGCCCGTCGTCACATTCATCGTCTTTGTCGCAATAGCCAACGCCCGTCACGACAACTCGTTTCTAGCTGGCAAGGCATTCACGTCCTTGTCACTCATTTCACTTTTGACAGAGCCTACCTTTCTGTTGATCCAAGCTATTCCCAGCGTATACGAATGTCTCAGCAGCTTCGACCGAATGCAAGAATTCTATCGACAGCCCATTCATCCCGGGCTGCTAACCAAAACAGGCGATGCACCTAGTACAGAAGAAAAAGAATCGAATACTTCTCAGGATCAGCCTGTTGTAAGATTTGTGGACCAGGATTTTGCCTGGACTGACACTAGTCCGGCCGTGCTCAGGAATCTCAATGCCTCTATTCGCAAAGGACGCTTCACAGCCATCGTGGGCCGTACTGGCAGTGGAAAATCGACCTTGCTTGAGAGCATACTCGCAGAGACCGCCGACCTTGGTGGATGTACGGAACGCAGGTTTGCCTCTGCGGCCTATTGCTCCCAGGTTCCGTGGCTGGTAAACGGCACCCTAAAGAGCAACATCACATATGGCTCCTCGGCCCCAGCTGACGAGGAATGGTATCAAACTGTGCTGGCAGCCTGCGGGCTCGAGAATGACATCCAAAACCTAGCGGCTGGTGACCTGACAGAAATTGGTGACAGCGGCAGCAAGCTAAGCGGCGGCCAGAAGCAGCGAGTAAGCCTCGCACGCGCCGTATACTCACGACAGCAAGTCATCTTGCTCGACGACGTCTTTAGCGGCCTGGACAATGCCAACATTGCCCACATCTCGGAGAAGCTCTTTGGCTCAGAGGGGCTCTTGCGTAGGAGTGGATCGACCATCATTCTCGTCACTCACTCCAAGTATGTCATGATGATGGCTGACGACGTCTTGGTTGTTGACCAGGGTACCATCGTGGAATCGCGGAGCGTGTCATCGCTGCAGTCCAGCAACGGCTTCTCGTCTGGATTCCAGATTGAAGAGTCCCCTGTTGATACTGATGCAGATAGTCAAGAAGATGGGCCCAGCAGCAAAAAGATGCCAAAAGACGGCTCACAAGAGACGGCCGAGATTTCTGCACTCAACGAGGAGGCTGCAGACCTCAAACGCGCACACGGAGTGCCTTCTGTCTACCGCTACTACATGCACTCATCCGGATACCTCAAGGTGATTCTCATGCTTTCCGGCGCCGCCTTGTACATATTCTGCAATGAATTTGGCATCGTCTGGATTGATCTCTGGTCATCCGCCAACTCCAAACATCCCGGCCACGCCAAAAATGGCATGTACCTGGGCGTCTACGCTGCCTTGGGAGCCATTTCCAGCGCTCTTCTCTTGTTTCTCTGCTGGCTGGTGTTTATCAACATAATCTCCGTGTCCTCGCGGAACCTGCACACGGATCTCTTGAACGCCGTCATCCGCGCTCCGCTGCTCTTCTTCCAGGAGACCGACGCCGGCAACATTACGAACCGTTTCAGTCAGGACATGGAGCTCATCGGCATCGAGCTTCCCGTCATCATCGTCAATTACCTGGCCGCTTTATTCGAGTGCATCGCCAAAATGCTCCTCTTGGCCGTATTTGGACGCTACCTGACGGCGTCGCTGCCCATTTTCCTCGCCGCCATTTACATCATCCAGCGCATCTATCTCCGCACGTCGCGCCAGGTCCGACTTCTCGACATTGAAGCCAAGGCACCCGTCTATCTGCAGTTTCTCGAGTCCAAAAATGGGGCTGTCACGCTGCGTGCGTTTGGATGGCAGCAGTCGTGCCAGTTGGCCCTGCAGAGACTGCTCAATCGCTCCCAGAGGCCAGTGTATCTGCTCTACTGCATACAGCAATGGCTCGCACTAGTCTTGGATGCTCTTGTATCTGCTTTGGTCCTGATATTGATTGCTATCGTGGTCACCTGGCGAGACAAATTTTCCCAGGGCAGCGTCGGTGTGTCTCTGGTCACCGTAATGACTTTCAACTCTTCATTGACGCAGCTGATTAAAATGTGGACCTCACTCGAAACCTCGATTGGTGCCGTTGGCCGCATCAAGGAGTTCAAAGACTACACTGTGCCCGAGGAGGAAGAGCTCGGCATATTGCAGCCACAGAGCCCTCCGCCAAACTGGCCCGTTCAAGGCAATATCGAGTTTCGAAACGTGGTCGCCTCTTACAAGTAAGAAACACCTTGCAGTTAGACAGCTCAACCGGCTGACATGTGTATAGGGAAGTTGGGCCGCCCGTTCTCAAAGGTCTAACGCTGTCGATCAAGGCTGGCGAAAAGGTTGCCATCTGCGGCCACTCTGGCAGTGGCAAGACGTCGCTCATTCTAAGTCTGCTGCACATGATTCACATTAAAGGTGAAGTCATGATAGACAATGTCGATATCCACAACTTGGTGCCAAATGAGCTGCGTGCTCTCATCAATATTGTGCCCCAAGAGCCTTTCTTAATGCCCGGCTCAGTACGCCAGAATGTCGACCCATTCAAAGTCGCAGAAGATGTCGCCATCATGGCGGCCCTCAAGCGTCTCGGTCTTTGGAATCGCATCGAAGCAGCTGGCGGTATCGGTGCGGACATGCCCCTTGCTTCCTGGTCCGTCGGTGAACGGCAGTTGATTTGCATGGCCAGAGCCATGGTGAGGAAGAGCCCGATTCTGATCCTTGACGAAGCTACGAGCAGGTACGTTTGTGCGGCTTTTTCTTTTCTTTTTTTTTAATTATTGTAGCGATAAAAAAACCTTGCTAACAAGATGGCAGCGTCGACCACAAGACGGAGGAAATCATGCAAGAAGTATTAGAGACTGAATTTGCAGGCAAAACTGTGCTTTCAGTGGTGCATAGGCTAGGGTATGTTGAGCGGTATGACAAGGTTGCAGTCCTGCAAAAGGGGGAATTGATGGAGTTTGATGCGCCAGGAACACTGCTTGCTCAGCCGTTGACGTTGCTGGCGGCGATGAAGAAGGCGGGAACACGAGGATAATGCATATTGGTCATGTTGCCGATTGCGGTGCTATAGTGACGTCTGAATATTAAACTATATTAGTATTGATCGAGCGGAGATCAATATTAAACATCTGTTATTGATGAGTTTTGGTAGTTGCTGAGCCGCGCCACGTCTTGTATGACCGGCATATTCGCCTTGAGCCAAGCCTGCGCATGCATTCTGCATAATCAACTGTGGCACCAAGAGTGCGCTTGAGGGGTTGGGGGGTCCCTGGAAGTCACGCCAAGTCCAAGTGACAGTTTCAGATCAGTGATGACAGATTATAAAGGAGATCGGATGACTTGGCAGGCATAGCTATTTTAGGCACACAGAGATGGCGCCGAGTCAAGACCAGGGCAGACGGCATTGCGAGTAGTGGCAAAACCAACAATGTGTAAAATTAAAAAGTAAAGCATGCAAAGCCTGCTACCTAGAATTCTGAGAGCTTCGGTACGGCCATATTACATGTTCAATTCCGCCTTGCATGCAGAGGTATCATAGAGAAGCTCATGAGCGCGTGTAAGAGGTATCAAATCGAAGCATCGACGAGAAAATAGCGGTCAGTCGACAAGAAGATTAGAGTGGCCGTCAACGCCGAGGAAGAGTAGACAATAGAGAGGATGGCGCGCGCGAGTTCGGATGGGGCCGATAAGAGTCCAAGGGCGACAACAAAAGTCGACAGCGACAATTCAAGCCCCAAAAGCGACAATAAAGTAAAAGTAATCTCGCTATACATGACTCGTCCCTACTTTCCGCCGCCCGCCGCATTTTCCGCAGGTCAGGCAGCTAATGATGATGGCGAAAAAGGCGAGGATAGCATCGAGAATGGCCTTGCAGATGGAAATGACGCCGTGCACAATGGCCATGATGCAGCCAGCAATGGCATTAAATATCGATTGAATCTAAAAAAAGGCAAAAACCAAAAAGAAACTTCATTAGCACCAAGGGGTAAATGAAAACAAGCGTACGCGCCAGCCCAAAACTAGGAATTTAGCTTTGGAGCGGGAGAACCACTTACACAAGAAATAACGGCTCCCATGGTGACGGTTTTGGTAAAGTTTGGTTGTTTTGTGGGCAAGATTGGTTGTGAAGAAGGGATTGGGGGTTGAAAGAGAGAGAAAAGGTCGCGACAAACACGAGAAAGCGGTGTTGTTATGATTTTAATATTAGACAAAAAAAAAAGGTAGCTGCGAGTGTCGATATCCTGACGTCACGATTCGCAAACGCCTCGTCTCATGATACACGAGAAATTTGACCAGGGGGGTGCCCAAATGATCGGCACGGCCCAATGGCCCTTCAATCAACGGCATTCAAAACACGTGCTTCTCTTTGTAAGTATGGTGGCGAAATTTTTATACATTGTGCATGGGCCGAATATTATACAGTTATTTTATGTCAACATGTCGGAGCTGAGTGTTTATACAATGTGTATACGAGGGCGGCCAAAAATATTATACAGAGTCCATGTGTCAACAACTCGGAGCTGAGTGTATGTAAAAGAAGATTTCCTCCCCAAATTAATAGTAATCCATGATTCGTCTCTGTGTGTCCAGAAATTTCAAACGCCATCTATATGCCGTACAGAGATTGTTCCCCTTCTCCCAAATCAATATGATGATAGTACAAAGAGTTGCGGTAGTGAGCAATTGGCCTTCACCAGAACCACGACCTCTTCTTCGGCGCCGCTTTCTGCGAGTGCAACCTGCGCAGCATCTCGCGGTTCCTCGAGTCCAGCAGGCCCATGGCGCCCTCGTCCTGGTAGTGCGGGTAGCCGCGCGGCAGGCCTGGCAGGCGCTCGTTGCTCATCATCTTGATGCGCTGCACGCGCCGCAGCTTGACCAGCCCGTACCAGCACACAATGAGCGAGGCGACAGTCGACGTCACCGTCACGGCCGAGAAGCCCCAGTTCGTGTCCTCGATAAAGTTCTCCAGGTTCATGCCGTACAGGCCCGCGAGAAAGGTGCCCATCGCGAGACCGAGCGTGCCGACGCTGAATTTGAGTTCAAGCAGCATGAGCGAGTTGCGGTTGGCGTCGAGGATGGCGCGGACGCTGCGGCTGGTCAGCATGGTTTGCTCTTGCAAGTATTAATCACGAGAAACGTACATTTCTTCCGTGTTTCGAATGCCAGAGACGAGATTGCCCGCCTCTTGGACAATTTCGTCCGCAATTTTATGATATGACTCCAAAAGCATCTCCACTTCAGTATGGTCATCGGCCGCTCTCACCGACTCGGCCTTCTTTTCTGACAAGTACATGTCTCCCAAATCATCGTCCGCTTCCAACAGCTCCTCGATCGCATCTCGGACCAGCTTGGCCTTTTGCTCAAACGTGCTGATGCGCTTGGACAAAATCAACAGAACACGTAGCTTTTGCCGATCAATGTCATCTTCGAGCTCGCTGAGGATATGCATGACAGGCTCGCGCACCGCCTCAAAGTCGGCCTCCATCTCCGACGTGACCGACGTCAGCACCGCTTCCAGTGCGCGAAACTCGTACGGCAGGCCAGGCGACCCGGTAGGGTTCTTTTGCTGCAGCTTGCCTTGCAGGTCGTACATGAATGCTGACTGCGGATACGACGTCTTGGAGCCGTAAATGTCAAACAGCAGCACGCGGTCGCTCTTGATGAGCACCTTGAGATGCAGCAGGTTGAGCAGGATCGCTTCAGGGCGGATGAGTATATGCGGCAAATTCGACGAGTCAATCTTTCGCAAGTCTCGCGGCAACAAACCGTACTGATTTCCGTTAGCTTAATCTATAACAGAGGTTCTCTCTTCGCAGCGTCTTGCGTACCTTGGCAATGAGCTCCGACTTTTTAAACTCGCCGTCGACGAGAATCACTTGTCCATGCTCGTCCACCTCTGTGCAGCGCAGTCGCGGCTCCGCTGCCGCCTTGGCCGTCATGACCCGGCGGCTGTTGAACATGGATCCGTGCTCGAGTTCCTCGTGGCCAGGGAGGTCGTCGGGCTTGAGCGGCTTGAAGCCGCGCCGCGCCGCCATGCCCCAGAGCCTCTCCTGCCACGAGCTGGTAGGGTCGCTGGCGGCGCGACCATCCTTGCCGGGGGTCTTTCTTCCGCTCAATTTAGTCGTCGAGTTGATCTGCCGACGCTGCTGCTGCTGCTGCTGCTGCTGTGGTTGTGGGCGCGGGGACTCGCCGAAAGGCCACAGTGACGCCTGGAGTGCGACGGGCTGTGACGAAATTGTCAGCTCGGACGATGCTGCACACAACTGTGTGTCTGTATTATATAGTCGAACACGGTTGCAGACGCGGGCGCCGCTCGCCTTGGTGCATCGGACATGGCTCGGGGTGAAAAAGGCCGTCTCGGACTGCGTGCGCAGGAAGCGCAGGAGAGTGCGCGACGGCACAGGGGATCGCATGGCGCGATCAGTTGGTACGCTACTGTGCTGCAGCGGCCGCGCAATGTAATGAGATTGACTTCATAGAGACTACCGATAGGCAACGGAAAGGAAGCTCGAGATTGCTCGCCTGGTTGGCCAAACGACGGGAGGCAGATGCAGATGTCATCGGCGTTCGATTGCTCATGAACTTTTTTGGCAACCAAAAATTATGGCGCGTGCACGGGCCACCCTGATCTCCAATACGCCACTGCAGCTTCTTCAGCTGCCAATTCTCAGCGATTTCTTTCTTGCAAAAGTCATGATGTAAATTTTTTCCATCTATTCATTCAGGATAACAATTACACTTTCCTTGCTTGGATATCGAAATTTCTTCAACACTTGGGTGAAAAATACTCTTAATTCGGCGACGATGCTGCCTTGACACATCGCCACATAGCATCGACCAACTCGAGGTCACTTTGTCGCAGATGCATGCATGACCACCTCGGTTTTTTTTTTAGCACCTTTGTTCTACGTCAGCCTCGTCCCGGGGGTCTTTCTTGCCATGCCGCCCACGCCCATCCGCGTTAGGGGCAAACGCAAGGCATCCTCCGCCGTCATTAGCGCCCCGTCCACGACGACGACGATGACCACGACGACGATGACGACGCGGCCCTCAAAGATGCTGCGCTCCATCCAGGACGTCAAGTATACGCGGCAGCTGCAGCCGCGTAGCAGCCTCGACCGGCTACCCGCCGAGATCCTCGAGAGCATCTTACTCTACAGCGGGAGCGTGGCGCTGCCCCGCGCCAGCCCCATCATCGGCGCCAAGCTGTCGTCGCGCGTGACGCTGCTGCGCTTCTTCATCTGGGGCTTCCACGACACGTGGGACCAGTGGTTCGGGATTCCCTTTGACAAGGTCCTCGAGGGGCCGCGGGCGGAGGACGAGGGGAAAGGGTGTCGGACGCCGCAGGAAGCGAAATACTTTCCTTGCGATGGCGACCCAGAGCTTCAGGTACGGCGTTTGTCTTTTTTCTCTGATTTTCCCTCATCTCTCCGTTTCGCTCGTCAGCCACTAATCATCTTTCCCGCAGAGCGCCCTTCTTGAGCTCCCTTGGGCCGACATTGACTTTATCCTCCACGCTCAGCAGACGTGGGCAGACACCTACGCCCGACACCGCTGGTACGAGCCGCCGTTTCGCGTCTATCACGACAAGTACGGCGCCTTTGACGCCGCCTCTTCCTTCAACTGCATCTGGCGTCATTTTTGCCGAACCCGCATCGGCCCGCATCGCACCATCGTGCGCAATGTGCATCCCAACGTCCGCCTGCCGCTGCCGCTCGTTACCGGGCCGTGGGACGCGGAGCGCACCAAGCGCCTGTTCTGGCTCGTCCTCGGGGGCGTCAACCTCGAGGCGCGGGATAGCGCAACACGCAGCCTCCCGTGGGAGTACCACCTCGATTTCCTGCGCAATGCCGTTGTGCGCACCGAGACGCCAAACGAAGTTGCGTACCGGCTGCTCCGAGATCAGTGCGATTTGATGCGGGTGCCGCCGGATCTACTGCGGAGTGAGCGCGACGCCCTGATGAAGAGGTTGCAGCAGGTAGGCGAGAGTGAACCGCAGGTAGTTGAGCTGCTGCAGGATGCGCTCGAGGACATTAATTACAAGCTCGACCTGCGCTCATCCAGGAGTCATAAGTAGCTGCGGCGGCAGGTCATTTTGATTGAAATATAGACATGGTGATCACGGGCATGAGTCAATGAATATAGCACATGGCGGTACAGGAAATCGAAATACAGACGTGGTAATCACAGACATGCATTAATGCACACGGAATGCCGATATAGGAAAACAGATAGATTTGGTCTACTAGCGCCTAGGCAAGACTTTCCCTAAACGTGCCTCTTAATTGAGACAAGTTTTAAATACAGGCTAGGGACAACGTACAGCATTGAAAGACGCGAGTTCAGTAGACCATGAAGAAGAAGAAGAGACGGGGGCCACCCCAGAGTAAATCCAAAATACCAAAAAAAAGATGCTTTCTATCATGAGATCAGACACACACAAATTAAAAAATGACTATGAACCCCAATTTTTCCTTACCCTTGTTGCTGCGTTTCTTTACAAAAGGAAGATCTGGGCAGCGACGAGCGCAACCAGACCGGCGGTGACAGACGAGGCACCACCCGTCACAACGGGAACGGAGGGCTTGACGACGGAAGCCGAGGGAACGCTGGTGCCGCTGGGAGGGCAGTCGGCGCCGGAGCACTTGTTGGGCTCGGCAGAAGGAGCAGGGCAGTCGGGACCACCGGGGCACTGGCTGCCACTGGGACGCACGGGAACGACGGTGAGAGTGGTCTCGGGGATCGCGGACATGGTCTTGACAATGGTCTTGTTCATGGTGGTAGTCGCGGCAGGGGACTCGGCGGGCTTGTTGCCAGAGGGCTTGTTGCCAGAGGGCTGCTCACCACCAGCGGGCTTGTTGCCAGAGGGCTGCTCACCACCAGTAGGCTTCCAGGGCTTGTTGCCAGAGGGCTGCTCACCAGTGGGCTTGTTGCCAGAGGGCTGCTCACCAGTGGGCTTGTTGCCTGAGGGCTTGTTGCCAGAGGGCTGCTCACCACCAGTGGGCTTGTCGCCAGAGGGCTGCTCACCAGTGGGCTTGTTGCCTGAGGGCTTGTTGCCAGAGGGCTGCTCACCACCAGTGGGCTTGTCGCCAGAGGGCTGCTCACCACCAGTAGGCTTCCAGGGCTTGTCGCCAGAGGGCTCACCACCAGGAGGCTTACCAGCGGGATGGGTCGGCTGAGGAACATCAGCGACGGGGCAGACAGTCGTCGACACGAACTTGGTCTCAGTCGTGACATGGCCAACGGGGCAGTTGGGGACGCTAGGCGGGCAACTGGTGATGGTGTACGTCTTAGTGGTGTACACGCTGCTCGTGGTCATCTCCTCGGTAGGCTGGCTAGGCTTGGCGGTAGGCTTGGGAGCCTCGTCGGTCTTGGTGACGGGGCAGACAGTCGTCGACACGAAAATAGTCTCTGTCGTGACATGGCCAACAGGGCAGTCAGGGACGATAGGCGGGCAACTGGTGATGGTGTACGTCTTAGTGGTGTACACGCTGCTCGTGGTCATCTCCTCGGTAGGCTGGCTGGGCTTGGCGGTAGGCTTGGGAGCCTCATCGGTCTTGGTGACGGGGCAGACAGTTGTCGACACGAAAATGGTCTCAGTCGTGACATGGCCAACGGGGCAGTTGGGGACGCTGGGCGGGCAACTGGTGATGGTGTACGTCTTGGTGGTGTACACGCTGCTTGTGGTCATCTCCTCGGTAGGCTGGCTAGGCTTGGCAGTGGGCTTGGGAGGGATGTGGTTGGTCTTGGTGACAGGGCAGACAGTGGTGTAGAGGGCAATGGTCTCAGTGACGACGCGGGCGGGGCAGTTGGTCACGGAGGGGGGGCAGTCGGTGATGGTGCGGGTGGCGGTCGTGTAGACGGTGCTGGTCGTCATCTCCTGCGAGGTGGTGGTGCTGTTGCTCCAGGGCGCCACGGTGATGCGAGGAGTGGTGGTGGCAGCGACGGAGGAGTGGACGAGGCTGGAGTGCGAGCCTGAGGGAACCGAGGCCGTGCCAGGAGTGGGAACAGCAGCGCGAGAGCTGCCGGTGCCGGTGAGCTGAACAGAAGAGCTGGAGCGGGCGTTGCCGGTGCCGGCGAGCTTGACAGAGGAGCTAGAGATGGTGGTGGGCAGGGCAGAGCTGGTGTTGTTGCTGGAGCTCGGGACAACAGTAGAGTGGATGGAGGACGGGGTCGAAGTCAAGACGGTGGAGGTGCTAGTGGTTGCGATGCTGGAAGAGCTGGCCGTCGTGGCCGTCGAGATGCTAGTGGTGCTCAAGGTCGTAGAGGTCGCGGTCTGCATACCACACTTGCTGAGAATGTCCTTGACGTGCTCGTTGAAGGACTTGCCATCGACCACGTTCTCCAAGCCTTTGAACATGTCCCAGATGGAAATGCCGCCAAAAGAGGGTTTCTTGGCAATCGAGCAGATGATCTTCTCGAGATCCTTGGGAGCAATGTAGCCGCTTGAGGCAGCTTTCTCGGAAGCAGGAATACCGACAAAGAGCTTAGCGTTCTTGCTCTTTTCGCTCCTGGCGATGATGTCTTCCCACATCTTGTAGTTGAAATTGGCATTTTTGAGATCGCAGTCGGGGTTGTTGTAGAACTGGATGAAGAGGGCGTCGAACTGAGCCTTTTGGATCATCTCCTTCATAGAGAACCACTCGTCCGCGGTAGGGCATTGGGGCGCACCGGTGATGAAGACATCCTTGCTCAGTTTGCGGAACTGGTCGATCATGGCGATCCAGGGCTTGTTGTCAAAGTGCTTGCCGTTTTCCTTGGGGAGCTCCAGATCAAAGTCGAAACCGTCAATGGCGCTGTGCTCGGTAGCACTCTTGTCAAACGGACGAGGGCCCGGCCAAGAGGGATCGTGGGGACCGAAAGCTTTCCAGAGGAAGTCGGCGAATTCACGGCCTTTCTCCTCAGTGGTGACACGGTAGTCGGCGGTATTCTCATTCCATTCACCGCCAATGGCAAGGAGCATCTTGATGCCCTTGTCACGGCAGTATTGGAGATCATCCTTGATAGTTCCGCAGTGACTAAACAGTTTAGACTTTTTTCCATTGACCTCGAAGACATCGGCCCAGCAGTGGGCGGCGAAGTTGATGCCAGGATAGCCGGTATCAGGGTTCTTCTCGGGAGACGAGGTGACAAAGGACAGACTGATGTAGTCGGCGCCCTCGTCACAACGCTGGCGGAGACTCTCGTCCGCAGGACCGGACTGACCCTGTAATTGAGTTTGTGTTAGAAAAGGCAAGAATGAAAATGACCTGATGTGCTGAATCCTACCCAGTAAGCGTTGAACTTGGCAACATTGGTGCCAGCGGCCGCGGCCACGCCAGCAGCGGCGAGAGCGGTAAAGAGCTTGGAGACCATCATGTGTAAAAGATTGTAATTTGGTCGAGACCTGTGAAACTATTAAAGAATGTGAACTGGTTGGTCGATTGGTTTGAAAGAAGGGACGTAGACAAAAACGTCTACAAGGAGGCCTAGTATCCGAGCCCAGTGAGTCTCTACGTTGAAAGAGAGAGTTGATAAAGAAGAGGAAAGGGACGGCATCAGGCTAGGAGGAGCGGAGCAGCTGCCCTTTTCACTGTGTGGCCGGATCCATCACCCACGATCTCAGCATGTTAGTCAACTAGCCAGCAGCGCTACATCATACCCAAGACGGACAAGACGTCAGCAGAAAGGTGGGTGAGGGCGACGGCGCGGCGTTAGTGGCGGTCCGCAGAAGCCTTCCAGCTTCTCACGCTTCCACATCCATGCTCAACCCTGTTCATCTGCCTAGATGAAGCGGGTCGAGTGAGAGAATTTGCTCAGCGGTGGGTGAATTACTTTGGCCATCCAGCCAGGCTATGGTATTGGCGGTATTGGTGTGGCATAACGCGCGTGGAGGGATGGGCCGGATGGCAGACGGTGGACGGGTCTAGACAGAGCATGTGTGGATAGCTCGAGGCTAGCTGGAGCCAACGAAGGGCTGGCGGAGGAGCGCCTCGTTCAGGAACAGGAATAGCTTGGAGGCTCAATTGCATGAAAGTAGCGTGGCTAGGTTATTATGTGCTTTTCATTATTCGCATGGTGCCTGACTCTGGCCACGCGTGCTTCGGCAGACATGTCGAGGCTTAGCCGGGTGGAAGTCTTGTCGGACAGGTGCCAAGATGGTTCAGACGAGATAGTAGCATCCCAAAGAGGCAATTGCCGTTTTTCCTGTCTCGCTGAACGAACTGCCTAGGAGAGATGTCATTTGTGCCGATCGCAGTCGAGGGCTCACGTCCAAGCACCTTACATGGCAGGTTGAGCGTGTTCCTTGATTGGGCTTGCCAGGTCATGCCCCCTTTGCCAGGAACACGAATGATAGTTTGGGGCTTCTGTGTCACGGCCCACGGGCTGGCCGAATGCAGCATAGCCCTATTATCCCGAGTATTCGTTAACCATATATCCCTCTGATTGACCCCTGAACTAGTGGTGGCAAGTGGTGGAGATGCACCGGCGGAGACCGCCTCCCACGCTTCCAGTGTCGAAATTTGTCTCTTCACGCGCACATGGAGTCTGGGTTCCGATCGGGCAGAGGCGAGCGGCCGAGCAGGGCAAGATCAGCAGCGGATTGTTCGTCGGGCCGCCCACGTCCATTGTTCTGGGACGGATCATGGACGCCAAGTGACGGCGACGGATTCGGAAGTTAAGCGAAAGTTGGTGAATACCGCTGACCCCCTTTTAGGGAGGCATCTGGCAGCGCCATGCTGTGATGGATAAATCGTGCTGCATGATGAATAGGTAGGTAGGTAGCTAAAAATGGCGAGCTGGTTTTTGTCCGTTTGCGAGCTTGATTGCCTGATAAAAAACTGGCTTGTTGGCCTTTGCTCAGCTGACTTTTCCCTGATCAAGCGCCCTCCAATTTGTCAACAACAGCCCTGTAAGACATGCAAGCACGCCCTCTTCTAGCAGCCAAGACCCCTGTACTTATCTGAAGATAGGCACCCTGTAAAGTCCTGACGATAGGTCCGATTACAGGGCTCTGCCCACTAGAGAAGCTCTTGATCCCATCTTTTGCAGCGCTTGAGCCACCCTAATTCCACCCTTACCCACTCACTGGTGCCTGATCTCATAAAAAAACCAGCCAAACTCGAATATGCTGGTATCCTCATCGCCATTTGCCTCAGCAAGGCACTTGGTCCGGGTGCGTCTTGAGTGGGTGCTTTGCTCCATGATATTGTGGAAGCCGCTGAGAAGAAATTTCTAGCAGTTTTCTATACGGGTCTTGATAATGCCCCAACAGTTATACACTGGGATGGTTTTTCCTGTTCTCCTTTCTTTTCGGCTTTACCACATCCTTGATTTGTCGCAAGTTCTATTTATTCGATATTCGTATCTAACATTACTCCTCAATACTCATTATGCTCATCTAGATGGACTAGGGCAGATGCCAAGAACATCCGCCCCTGGATCCTTGGACGCCTTGGATTCCAGATGAAGTATCATGCAGCGCTCGCAAAGTGGTTCGCAATCTTTATTTACAAGGCGAGTTTCCACAAAAGAAAATGGATATTGAATAACTGTGGCAATTGTGGATCTCTCTTCCCTCTGACCCCTCTGCCTTGTTGAGCTATGCAAGCATGCTCAAAAGGTCTATATCACCTCCCTACTATCGTCTTGCGCGTCCGTCCCATCTTGCGTCAACATTGTGTCTAATTATGTATGTATTATCAACCCGCCGCTCGAAATATTACACAAAGGGTGCTTGACGGTATCCCGCTCATTTCATCGTCATCCACAACAACCATGACTCCTCACGCGTCCACCATTTCAAGAACCGCATCCAACGCCCCCCTACGTGCCGGCTGCTCGATCCGTTCCCGCGTCACCGCCAACGCCGCTGGAAGAAAATCATCCACGTCCTGCCCCAGCACCATTCTGGCCACGGCCTCACCGCACGCCCAGCACAGCGACATGCCGTAGCCGTTGAAGCCCGCCGCTATCCATTCCCCCCCATACCGGTCGTCGTCGTCGCCGCCGCCGCCGCCGCGCTGCGTCGCGCTCGCAGGCAGCCGTCCGACCAGCGGTAGGCGGTCCCCCGTGAAACCCATGATGCCCGTCCATGTAGCCCGGATCTCGGGGCCCGGCTCTCTGCTGCTGTCATTACTCCAGCCCTTGATAAAGTAGCGCGGCAGAAGCGTGGTAAAGTTGTCTTGGCAGTGCGCATTCACCGCCGTGTCGTCGGCGACGAAAAAGTCTCGCGCACTGGTCTTTTCCCCGCCAATGAAAACGTCCCCCGTGATGGGATTTTGATGCGCGTAGTACGTGCCTGCTTCCAGGACGTTCGTGTCCGGCTCGTAGACTCGCTTGTTGACCATGCTCCATGTCAACTTGTGGCCGTCATGGCCGAACTCGGGTGTTGCTTTCTGCACCGACATGCTCCCGCGAAGTGGGTAGATGCAACCGCGGAGAGATGGCAGCAAGTGACCAGCATGGCCGTTTGTCGCATGAATTACCTTGGCAGCTTTGATCTCACCTCTCGGCGTGTGCAAGATGTATGGATACGCTGCGTCGCTGCCATCATACGTTATGTTCTCTACTGGTGTCTTGGTTTCGATAGACAACCTGGACCGATACTGTTCACACAGCTGCGACCATATATCGGTTATCAGTCTATATGGCCAGCAAGCACCGTTTGGAAAGGTCAATGCTCCTGCCGATGCGCGAACATTGTACTTCTGCCCCCACGTTAAAAGTCGAGCGTCTGAATCAAGCGGACTCATCTCACCTGTGCTGCCTCCTCGGCAGTCAAGAATTCCGTTTTTCCCTTGTCCTCCGGCACATGCTCCTCATATAAAATCCAAGACTCTTTTGCAGCCGCAAAATCTTCAGCACTGCTAAAGCACACGACATCTCGCAACTGGCGCACCTGGCTCCATTCTCTGAGCTCCGGCGACGAGTTTGCCAGCTCGTGCACCCTTTCTAGGTTCCGCTTTGCGAAGCGTGCCATCTTGACAGCCTCTTCTGCGCCATAGTGCTCGACCAAATCACCAAACTCTTCCGGGACAAAAGAGGTCAGGAGCCCTCCGTTGCGGCCCGTGGCGCCGCTCACCAGTGTGCGCGCCTCCAAGACTGTCACCGTCACGGCGCCGTCGGCTAATTGCGAAGAAATGTCCAAAATGTGCTTGGCTACGCTGCATCCTGTGATGCCGGATCCGATAACGGCGACATCGGTATTCACCGGCAGCTGAGGAGATTGCTTGTCCGCGAGGGTTGGGTGTGGTGGAACTTGCCAGTATGACGTCGTTGGCAGCGCCCGAGGCAGCCCGGGATCCTGCTTCGCCTGGTCTAGCAGAAACTCTCCTGTTGATTTCGACATGCTTATGGATGCAGGATTCTCACCACTCAAAGTATGAGGTGATGCGTGGCTATCTACAAATAATTGCGGGAGTACTTACATGGCGGGTATAAGTTCAACCGCGCCCAACCAAATGATGAAAGCACGAATACTTGCTGGTCTTGGATGGCTCTCAAGTTCTACCGATTTCTCTTCTCAAATCCGCCGAATTATTGTTTTGCCGCCTGTTCACTTTTGTGACACCTTGTGGTCTTCAGGGTCCCTCACCGAGCCAACAGCCTAACAACCTCTGCAGAAAAGATGATTTTTGCTGTCTCCGGGCTGAGTCTATATCCTGTTCTCCCAAGTATGTACTCTATATTTCAGCCTTGTTATCGCTTCTATTGGGCTTGCTTATCGTCTGATCCGAATTAGGCAGGCGACTCCGTTTCAAAATCTGCGCGTCACGTTGTGCTGCTCATAGAATTCCGCCGCCCACTTCTTCATGTTCGTCGCCACTCCGTCAAACATGGTGCGAGCGTCCTCGTTGACGTCGTAATTCTTCGTCACGTAGTCGTTGCAATGCGCGGCACCGCGGAGCATAAACACGGGAGCATTCTCCGTGCTCTGCAGCGGCCCGTCTGGTCGATCCGGCGACGAGACGGTCGCGTACAGCCACGGGTCAAACTCGGCGTTGACCCAGACCAGCCGCGTGGCGTTGTTGTTGTCCCAGCCGCCCGTCAGGCGGTTGACAGTGTCCTCGTCGCGGCCGAGCTTGATTCCCACCTTGTGCCTGCCGACATCGGGAAAGCCGTCGAGGCAGGTCTCTCGCCGCATGGATTCTTCCGTGTCATAGCCGGTCGTGACGTGGAGAGGTGTGCCGGGGCGCTCCGTCTGCCACCACTGGAACCTGCACAAGCTCATATTAGCAGCGGCGCAAGTCCGCAAGTGTTTGGGTTGGGGTCTCTTACGGTTCGTTGCAGAGTTGCCAGAGCCAGGGATCCGAGCCGCCGTCGTCAAGAGTGTCCTCGCGGGACAGCTTCCGGTCCTTTAGGCCACGGAAGAAGCCTTCGAGGGCTTTTTCCAGTCCAAGACCCTCGGGTCCAGGCGCGGGCTCGTACTGTTCGGGTAATTGGTTCTATTACAAAAAGTAAGTACGATTTCTAGAGAATGCCAGCAAGAATGAAATGTACAGACGGAACATACCTCGATGTAGTCGCACATCTTGAAGATTGAAGAATATCCCGAGTAATATTGCTGACTCTGCCAGTTATCCAGCCACCGCGTCGCAGACTCAGCAGCAGCTTGGTCGCTGAGGTTTGCCGCTCCGAGGTTGCCCTTTAGCTGCTTCTTGTTGCTGTCGGAGCCATGCATGAGGGTTTCGTCAATATGCGCCATGACACGTCGCCAGTCTGCAGAGCAGTTCTGCGGCAATGCCTCTCCCACGACCTTGTAATACTGCCAGAGGTCATTCCGGGCCTGCACGACCGCGCTGCCAGCCTCGTACGCCCAAAACGTGCCCGGCGCCAGCTTCTCAGTCCACGCCGACAGCGCGCCCGCGTACGAGCAGCCGCTCAGCGTCCATGGCGCGCTGTCGGGGTGTGACTTGCCTTGCGGATCAAACGGAAACTTTACGTTTCTCGCAAAGTAGACGAGGTCGTCAATCGAGTTTTCCAGCGTCAGCGGCTGCAGGTTCTCCGTGTTGCGGGCGCCCTGGACGGGCGTGCTCGCGCCGTAGAAGCGGTGCTCGAGGGTGACGGCCGCGCCGCCCAGGTTCTGCGCGATAAAGCCGACCATGGTCTTGTTGGTCAGGGTCACGTACTCGTCGCGGACCGCCGCCTCGGACGGCGCTTCCACGGAGACGGGCGAGCCCGGCCCCTGGTAGTACGCGGTGCTGTAAAAGTACCGCTGCTTGAACGTGCCCAGCTCCGGGCGGCTGTGGTCGATGAGCTGGTCAAAGTACGCCACCGTCGCGTTGCTCGTGCTGGGCTTCTTGCCGGCATCGCTAAGCAGCGTTTCCGTAATCGTCTTCATGGACTTGATCGGCTTCGGACCTCGCAGGAGGGCCTCGCCCGCGCCCACGAAGCCAAGAACGGCGGCCAATGTAGACCAATGCATGTTGCCCGTGGATAATGATCTGGTGCAGTGACTAGCAGGAGAACTACATTCTACATTTCGACATGGCTGGGACACCTCTGTCATCTTATAGAAAATGCTCTGCAGCACGGCCGGGACGGTGGCCGACCGTTATCCGGGCCCGGGCCACTTA
This sequence comes from Aschersonia sp. MBC 622, assembly GCA_030782805.1. Classification (NCBI taxonomy): domain Eukaryota; kingdom Fungi; phylum Ascomycota; class Sordariomycetes; order Hypocreales; family Clavicipitaceae; genus Aschersonia; species Aschersonia sp. MBC 622. The sequence goes on along the minus strand of JARJPL010000177.1, from coordinate 97,656 downwards.
TTACGGCATCTCATCTGAATTAGGCAGGCGCACAGCGGCTAATCCGTGCGGCCACGGCGGAGCATGGTGACATGGTTGGGGCGCATCGTACAATTAAGGAAGGAGACTGCAAAGGTAATGTTGTATCGCCATTGGAAGCCGCTACTCCCAGGGGCTTTACTTTTGACCACATGCACAGACCTAACATGGTACTTTTGCAGTCAGTCTGCCACCTCCTCGATGTGTTCACAGCGCATGACCAGGCCGACCGCAGGCGGCACGTATTCGGCGGGGGGGGGGGGAGCGCGGCCGCGATGCGACATTGGCAATCCACTTGCGCTCAATGGCCGGGCGTATGCCATTATTTAGACTCGAACATGGACCCTTTGTGTTGCAGCATCGCATCACGATTTGCCAGTTGCCTAAAGTGAGGAATGGCGGAATAGTCTATTGGCGAAAATCCCAAACCGCATCTCAAGTGGCTTTCCCTGACAATCTAAAATTGCAACAATCTACAGAAACGGTGTGCAAGCTGTAACTACTGGTTTTTTTTCGGTACCTTTGCTTTTTCTAGTTGACATTCTGTGTCGAGTAAATCTTTCTGCGATTGGGCTGCCTCTAGGGTCTGGCATCAATAAATTACTCATGACTCCACCTTCTTTCCTTTGATAAGTACAATTTTGAGTATATAGACTTCCTCACGAAGATGTAGTCAAGTTGAATCTACAAATCAGGTTGGATATATAAGTTGCCAACGCTGGAGAAAGCCTAGCCTAGCTTTGGGCGGGTCAATAACGCTAATTCAACAGCCAAGTTTGTTGGAGTCTGGCGAGTCCCTGAAGCCATGCCTGGAAAGTGAATGGCAACGCATTGGGACTGATTCCTATAATAGAAATCACGGTTGAGCTGATTCATACGTTTTCTCTGTTGTTGAGGTTGCAAAGTTGAGAAACCGCAGGTCCGCTAATGCAAAGACAGCAAGAAGTGTTGTCACCAACACGCACAGCCAAACAATGTGGCAGTACTATACTTTGCCAATAAATTTGACTCTTTTTGGCTCTATGAAGCTGAGCCTTGCTCCGTATATGCAGAAGCGCATAGCCTTTTGAGACCATGGCCGTTGTGGAAGGCGGAGTGATAAAGGAAGCCATTCTAGGGTACCTGGTGAACTGGTTCACAAAGTCACGTTTCTCACTCACGTGCTTGTTGGATCCAAAGCGCAATATTTGGCCTCTCATGACTTGCAGTCTCAAATTCTACTCATTACCAAGTACGAAAAGTTTCGGCCGTGTCGGGGATCTGCTGATAACAACTAGGGTAGGGCTGGCGGCTATCGTCCGCGAAATAACCGGTGCTAAAGTGTGAGGTGTGTGCAGTGAGCAATACCAAAAGCCAGTTGACTTTGCGTGAGTGAATTTCATTCGGCAAATGATCCTTGGTAGTTTTGTCGCCCGTATTTAGAATCGTCTGCCTGAAACCTGGTGAGGCGGTTGCATGAATGGATGGGCTGCGGGGGTATGCGGAAAGATTGGCGCATAGCGCATGATCAACCCGGCAGATCCATTGATAGGTTGATAGGACAGTAAATTTAGCTTCGTCAGTCCCTACAGATTACGGATGCGATATCTGTACAATGTCTCTAAGCCATGGGGCTTGTGATGTGTTGAAGGTAGCACGGTGACAAGGTGGATGGTGGGCAAATGCAGGTGATGTGTTTTGCCTTGAATTTTAGGCAGAGATCTTTGCTTTTATGCACGGTGGCACAAGAAGCGCTTGCAAGTTGGGCCCGAGCCATCTCTCGTTTGCGAGTATTCCATGGCTAGGTACTTGTTTGACACCTGTCAAAGAACGCAGCAGAGTAGATTTAAGAGGCTTCTTTAGGATATGATCGAAATAAAGTATCTGCGGGATGGATGGAAAACTACAGCCCGGCCAAGTACTAACTATTTATGCAGTCTTGTATGTATTCGTACAGAGAAATATAGCATCATGGCGGTCAATGCTGGTGCTCGTATGTCAAGTGCAGGGCACTATTCTGTGTGGCACCTGGCTAAGTATGAAATTTGCACAACGGTCCCGCTTTTGCCCCGCCACCAGCCACGGCTGAGCCACTCACTGCCCCCCTTTCCCCCTTCCCCCTCTTATTGTAAAAAATCTAGCCCGCTGTAGCATGTGGCTGGTGCTCGCAAAGTCTACTTCTCCCTCCTTCTCTTCTGATCGATGAAATAAATACGTCCCGCTGGGGCGCACACACTAATTTGCCTCCTGCACTTCACCCAAACCACCAGCAAGCCAGCAAACAGAAAAGACTCGCAAGCTCTTTTCTCGCTTTCGCAACCCAGATCTCGCATCAACAGCAAGCCCTTTTTCACAGAATTATCCAGCTCTCCAGCGAGGCCGCTTTCGAAAGCCGTCGGTCGCTCATCCCCTCCCCCACCACAAAACCCATTTCCCAAGGTTACCCAGGCACCTCCGAGTTTATGTCCATCGAAAATCTCAAGACCTACGGTACGTTACGAGCGTTAGAAAACCTGGAGGGTTAATATCTTTCCCTATCCTTCTGATTTTGCCTCGCGCATCGCTTATCAGTCGATGGCACTGTGCGACGCTTCAAGACCCAACCCCGCCTCCGGCTACCAACCCACCTCAGCCGCCTCAATACAAGTGGCATTCGACTTTGGACACTTTTGCTAACCAACATACACTTGCAGACCCCTTCGCCGAAGCCGACGAGGACACCGGAGAAGTCAAACAGACTCAAAATTACATCCATATACGCATTCAGCGTACGTTTTTAATCCCGCTCGTCGCCTGGACCCGCGCAGCTGCGCCCGACCCACGGTCGCGTGTGCGCAGGTGGCCCAGCGACTCAGAGTTTAGCCACAACAATGACTTGCGCTAACACGATGACACAGAGCGTAATGGTCGCAAGACTTTGACCACGGTCCAAGGTCTCCCAAAGAAATTTGACCAGAAGAAAATCCTCAAGGTCATCAAGAAGAAGTTTGGTACGTCTCCTGCGTCTCACAACTTTCAATCTCCACTATGCAGCTTGACGAGAGTGTCAGCTGCTTTCGAGCGTCGCACAATCCGAAGACGTCAAGACAGGCACTAACATGGTGTCACAACAGCTTGCAATGGCACCATTGTCGCAGACTCCGAGATGGGAGAGGTGATCCAGCTCCAGGGCGATCAGCGCAAAGATGTTCAGGACTTTCTTGTCGACAAGAAGGAGGGCCTCGAGCTAGACCCCAAGACTATCAAAGTCCACGGTTTCTAAGCTGGCCTGCGGCGCCGTCGCCCTGCCGGCAACATGCAGCTGCGGACCATCAGTCTTTACAGCTCATTGCATGCGGGCCGCACCAACAGGGCGTGTTTGGGGAGAAGCATTTCCCACCGGCTAGAAACCATAGCCTCCCGGTCATGACAAGCACTGTACGCACTCTCTCGCTGCATTCTGACCGGGGCTTGGGAACCTGATTTCCCACTAGCACCTCTAGGGACGACGGACCAAACCACCAGTGCGCGAGAATTACGAGGAGATGCAGTCGTGATATTTTACCAAGAAACTCGGGGCCTACCTCACATGGTATTGTCCTGCCTGCTTCGTCGCCGCGAGGCAAACACAGCGTCTCTGTTTCACTTTATTTCATCATCATGGTTAGAATTGGAAGAGAGGACAAAGCATGCTTTTGCTTGGCGTTACGACGCGACGACCCGATATGCTACGGGCCAAGATGTTCTTCTGGCTTGTCGGATGCTCGTCAATTAGTAGTCAGGGCAAGCCCGGCCGTAGTCTAGGGCAATACGATATGATACCCCATGTGTCCAGATGTGTGTGGATTCGTGATGCAATGATGTGGCCGACGTCCTTGGAAGCAGCTGCGTCGAGCTGTGCTTGGGCGGAGAAACAAACCAAGTCGCAAAACCACGGCCGGCCCTGGCCGCAATCTTGTTGATGAAAGAAGTTTGGGGGGGGGGGGTGTTGTATTGAGCCGCGCCACCGGCGTCATGCGGGACCGCCACGCAGTTCCATCGATGTCACAACGTCGCAGCATGGGCACAGCAACGCGCCGAAGTGTTCACTCACAGGAAACTGGACATCTGCATGCATGCCTACCTTACATCACAAAGTCGGAAACGTAGCGTTGATCACGGTCCATATTAGGATCAAATCCGAGCAACAGCATGTAGTTACCGACCTCTTGCACGAGTGGACGAATTACAATTATATTGTTTGTATCTTTGCTTGTATGAGATGGACCGGTTAATCTCGAGAAATCAATCTACCGCTTGCTAGTATCTTTTGGCTGATTGTAGGCATTCGTACAGCAAGCCAGAGGGCGTTACAACTTGGGTGGTGTGAATAATAATGACTTTCTATGGGGGGAATAAGAAAACACGAAAACAGCGCCAGACTTTAGAATTGCATGACCAATAAACAACTCGTTCCTTTTTTTCCTTCTCCCTCTACAGCTCGGCCCTCTCGCGCTCAATGGTGCCTTTGACCTGCGCGACGTAGTGCAGCGCGTCGTTCCAGAAACGCCTGGTGCGGACGACGACGGGCATTGCGGGGTAGTCGGGCTGAAAGGCTAGCAAGTGGGCAAGGAGGGCGACCATACTGAGGTAGCTGGCGATGGAGAAGACATTGACCGAGGTGGACGTCTCCTTGCGGATGTTGATGCGTTGGTGGCTGATGTGGTAGCACACTGTGAGTGTCTGAGGGTTTGTCAGCGATAAACTTGATGTCGACGTGGAGGAGGGGTTTGTACTGTTGCGATGCCGATCCAGCCGGGAAGCAGCAGACGCGGATCCTGGAACCCGCCACAGAGGGAAAGGGTCGTGAGGGTTAGGTAGGCGTTTATCACGTCGATAGTGAGGAGGCGAACGATGGTGGCTTGCGGGGTATAATTGATGAGCCTGGGCAAACTCGGGTCAGCGACCATATCACATGCTTTTGAAATGATATGGGCAATCATACCATCTAGACATTAAGCAATCGGTAAAGAAAAAAGACAGATAACCACAGGCAAAAGACTGTTTCACGCCATCTGTTAGCAAGTGTATTGTTGCTGTCATGTGACGGCCAGCATCCCTAGGGTAAAGTGTGATAGAGAGGGGAGGAGACTACACACGCACCCATATCGTGGCCAGAGCCGTCTCCGTCAAGGCGTACGGCTCTGACCAGCCGTCGCCGCGGTACAGCGAGGCAAAAGCGTCGTGCTCGGGCCGGGGGAGGAAGCGCAGCAGGAGATGCAGCGCCGAGGGCAGCCCCCACCAGGCGGCTGGCAGGCAGGACAGCAGACGCAATGCGAAGAGCCAGGGGTGCCACATGGGCGGGACGTTGAGGACGACGGCGACGCGCGGCTGGAGCATCGACGGGTGGACAGGCGGTCGTCTGTCGGCGGGAGTGGTGTCAGTAGTGGCGGCCGCGGCCGCAGTGGTGGTGGTATCATTGCGAAGGCTGCTGCTCTTGGACGTTGCGGTCGTCGTCGTCGTGTACCTTGGAGGGCGAGATCGGGGCGGCGACGCGAGTCCGGCGCCGGCGCCGGCTGTGGCGGTCCGCGCCCTGCTGCGGGTCGTTATTGTGTGAGGGTTGTCATCATCGTCGTCGTCGAGATCTGTGGTCGCGGCAATGGTCGAGGTGGTCGACGACGTGGGCGTAGATGGCGGTCGTGGCGACGACGGGCTGGGCAAGGCTCCGTGGAGCTGCCCGCCAACGACCATGGCGGCGCTGTAGTCGGCGACAAAGAGCCGCGAGTTGGTACTTTCTTTTTCTTCTTCCTCCGGCTAGCTATTGGACAGCTTCTCGTGGTGGGGGGTGCGCGAGGAAAAGAGGCAGTTACTTTGTTTGGTGGCTTTTTTCTCGCTCTCGCTATCTCGGCAGCATTGAGGGAATTGGGCAAAAGGACCTTGGGGGAAAGTTAAGTGGTGGTTGTTGCGACCGGGGTCGGTGGTGGTGTGTGGTGCTATGGTTCAGATGGCGTGAGTAAGGGAGGTGGGATTATCTACTGAGTAGGTAGATTGAGAAATAAAATGGAACAGAAGTTGAAGCTTATTAGAGCTGCAGGCTATCAAGTGGTGGCCCGCCGCTAGTTGGTTTGGACAAGGCTGCACGAAAGATCTGGTGTCCCAGTGAGGCTGGCTGGTATTGAAGCAGGGAGAGTTGGTACTGAACAGTGCAGAGAAAAATTTGTTGGGCGATGGATGAAGTGTCCGATTCGAGGCGGTGTCACGGGCATGCAGGTGGCTGATGGATACAGGGCTTTTTTATTTTCTTTTTCGAAAGGAAACTTGATGCTTCTTATTCGATAGCCGTGCGCCATGCAGATGCAGTCGTGGTGGTGCGGGGGGAGTAACTTCCGCGAGGCGACAAGAGGACTCGGAGGTGCTGCCGATGTGTGGTAGGTGCGAGTGTCTGCAATGGATGTAATATTGTTTTATTGTATTTTTGTTCACGAGTATTGAGAGGTAGGCAATTTCGCTTTGTTATTACTCTTCTTCACTAATCTGTGCTGCCAGCTTCTTGCGAGAGTAGCACGTCTAAGCCATCAGACGTATCTTTTGTGCCGATGCATCTCTGCAATCACAGTCTTTCACGAGATCTTTGATACTCCATAGTTGTACTACCTGTAAATCTTTACCACTGTGATAGTATTTACTCCTTTTTTCGGTATTAATTACTTCCCGTACCATTTCCAATAGCGCCCGTTTGTTCCCTGTGTCCCGCCACTTTCAGCTCCCAGCCGTGGCTTTTCATATTCTTGGTTTCCGGTAATTGGCATATACTTTTCAAGATGAATAATTATACTCACATCATGGCTCTTGAATCTCGTCACTCAGCGTACCCGTGCCCATTCGTGCCGTTCCGGCCGTCCGTTTGCTTGCCTCGACCGACGGACCGTTGCCAGCTGGCAGGGCTTGGCTGCGGAGAATCATGGCCTGATTCCAAGACAGGTAGAATTTATTTATCCTTGAACAATTCCCAGATCTCTTTTTTCTTCCCCTTGTTCCTCCTCGGACGAATTAATTCCCTTTCCAGGGGTTGGCTGACAGGTCAACTAGCGCGCCCGCCAACACGTTACACAAAGGACGCACTGGCTCTCTCCGCCACATGTCTTGCCCGCGATAGAGTCAAATTGAGCGTTTCCGGGATCATCGTTTCTGTCGGATGTACGGAGTAGCCGCCATTCTCATCAAGAATCTCCTTCAATTGCCTCATCAGCCATTTTGCCCGACCGAAGAGCGCCTCTCCTCGCCTCGAGCACCACCACCAACACCTCAATCCACCCCCACGCGGCTCCTCTCCCAGCTCGCCAAACGCATGAAAACACGTTTTTCCATGCACTTCTATGCATGTAAAATTAGATAAAAATACAACACGCTCTAGCCGCCAGCAATCCCCAGAATTTTGTGCCAAAAATATGCGCGTCACGTTATCAATTCCCCAAAGTGCAGTCGCCGGGTTCCTGGGCCGCCGCTCACCTTGGCTGCCACTCTCACGATGACTGCTAGACTCGTCGGAACGTTTTCTAGAAAAGGCCCGAATCATTTCTTCTCAATTTACCTGCTTATAGTCTCCAACACTTTCTAGATGCGTTGGCTGACTGCAGCTGATTAACACGCTGCCTCTTACTGGTGCCTGATTCACTCTTCTTCCTACCTTCATCCTCCCATCAAACCGTCCCGTCCCAACTCGTGCATCTTCATTGCTCACAACAACAACTTGCAATTAAATCTGCTCTTGAGTCTATCTGCACTCGCAAGATAATTCATTTCTCTCGAATTCTTTTGCCGCCCCCCCTTCATCTCCTTGTCTTACCCTTCTGCACCCTTTCGCATCGTTTCCTGCCTGCAGCCCGAATCCTGCATCTTGCAAACAACGCAAACATTCTTTGATGGTTCTCTGGCGATTTAATGACCGCATCGTCTGCTCATAATTTCAAGTCTCTCACCAACAACTTTCAAGGTTTGTGCTTTTTCCACTGCAGCATGCGGACGACCGATTTCGTACTCGCTATGCTGCATTCCCGCCGTTTGCTCCCCGCCCACCTCGCCATATCTAACCAACCCGTCTTACATTCTTCCAAGTTCAACACTCGCTAACTCTACCATTGCCGCAGAAGCTCATCATGAAACCTATTTCTCGCTACAGAAAGCATCTCAGGCGCGATGGCGACCGGACCATTCGCAAGTCCGTCTCTTGCGAGCCCCTACTCGACATCTCTTCCTCGGACGAAGAGGACCGCACAGGAGGTAAGGACTCTTCGAATGGTGTGTATCAACATTTTTTTTTTCAATTTCTTACAACTGCCTTGTAATCTCCCTCTCCTTGCCAAGACTTATTTTCATCTTCCTCTTCATTTTATCTCTGGATGTTGCGGATTAAACTTGCTGTTGAATCACAGCGCGCTGACACGATTCTAGGCGCCCGTCTGACTTGCGGAAGTTTGACTCCATCTCCTGCCGGCAAGCGGTATGTATCACAAGACGCCCCCTTGACTCTCCATACCACTAACATCTCCTCAGACTGTTTGCAAAAAAGTCGGCATCCGAATCTGCAAGATCCCGTCCAGGCAGCGCCAACTCCTTCCAAGTTGGCGCAAACACCGATGACGACGTCTTTGCCGAAGACGATGAATTGACTGCATCTATTTCTAGTGGAAATGGTGCCACCGACCACCCTGGAGAGTTCTCAGAGGTTGGCATCCCGTCTGTTGACGCCCAGGGAATTTACCCCCCCACGGCATGCATCTTTGCCGCCAAGTAAGTCCTCTGACCACCATGCACCAGCCTTCACTGACTAGGCAGTCTCGCGCAACTTTACGACGACAAGACTCTCGAGTATGAAGTCACACGCGCTTTCTCCAAGTATGGCCCCGTTTTTGTCAAGATTCGCCGTGACCAACGCCAAATGCCTTTTGCATTTTGTCAATTCACTGTAAGTCCTCGACTGCACATTTACTCGGCCTTTTCTAATAGCAGCAGTGTGACGAGCATGCGAGAAAGGCCAAGGAATGCGGTAGAGACACTTATATTCTCGGCCGACAATGCCGCACTGAAATGGCCAAAGCCCATAGTAAGAAACTTGGCCAATGTTGGCTTTCATCGAGCATCGAGTACTGACAACGAGTAGCCACTTTCATCGTGTACAAACACAATGGAGACTTCATCACAAGCGACGAAGCTGCTGACCTGCTCAGTTCCCTGGGAGAAATTGCTGAGGCTGATGAACTTGACGCCGAGATGCAGCACTGCATGCGTCTCCCTCCTACCGTTGTCGTCAGATACAAAATGTACGACCCCAGACGCGACGTGCCTTTGGTAAGCATTTTCTTCTATCAGCTGAAGTTCTTTTTCTAACCTGCTGCAGGCCTTTCGTGGGCATCGCAAGTACAAAGTGATTCCATATGATCCCAAACCATCCGCGAACTCGAGACCAGAAACTCAAGTCAGCCCAAACAAGGAGCAATTCCTGAACCAGTACGATCGCGACAGACGATCCATTTACATGGGCAATCTTCCAATGAACATGACTGAAGAGACCCTCACAAACCTTATCAGCGCTTGTGGCGAGGTCATCGCTGTCGTGCTTTTCAAAAAGCCCGTTCCAGGAAGTCCAAGTAGGCAGAGCTCAACCCAGTGGCACTTTTAAGCTAACCAAGTAGGCAAAATGACTTGCTTTGCGTTTGTCGAGTTTTCTCGCCCCGACAATGCCGACGACGCCATCGAGGCGTTTGTAAGTGCACTCGCCCATATTCAACTGCCGCCGAAGAGGACTAACGTTTGCACAGAACAACACGGATATCAACGGCTTCCGCGTCCGGGTCGACAGGAAGCAGTCTCGTACGTTTGAGACGCCCCGACGCAGCCTTTCCCTACGCTCGGCCAACTACTCGCACGCGACCTTTCCCCGCCGTCGCCACGCGCCCGTCATGGAGCCCGTCTCGCCGCTGCACACCATGTTTGATCCGCCCGCCGGCCATGGCAAGCCCGTCGTACACCAGGCTGCCGCTGCACCTGCGGATCCGGAGCAGACCCCCAGGACGGCCGAGGAGGCTGCCCAGACTTTCTCTAGTGAAGACAACCTCTTTACGCCAACGCCCAAAAAGACAAACGGCAACGGCGGCGGTGGCGGTGGCAGCTTTGCCTACGGCAACATGGAGACACCTATGGCCATGCCGCACCAGCACGCTCACATCCCCATGGGCTGGATGCCGCCGTTTCCGCCGTACCCATACGGTCCGCCCATGTCGCCCTACGGCCCTATGACGCCTCACGGCACGCCCGGTGTCATGTACCCGGGCTATAGCCCAGGTCCCTACTACCCAGGCATATACGACATGTATCCCATGACGTCGCCTCCACACATGATGCCACCGCCGCAGATGCAAGCGCCGCCCGTTGGAGCACCAGCGCCCGTCCAGGCCGAAGCTCCCGCCGAAGCGCAGTTTGCTGCTGCTGGAGGCCAAACTCCCACTGAGCCGGCCACGGAAGAAAAGTGAAAGCAGATTCGGGCGGTTTCAATTTTGTTTCGTTGGTTGGATTTGTTTTTTCTTTTTCCTGATTTCATTCCTGTTTATTGTTGTTACGAAGAAAAGTTTCAAAGGACAAGTCACATATTGCGTCTAATTTTGTTCATCTTCGCAATGGGTCGGCCGAAAAGAAATCAGGACCGACGGCCAGAAAGTGTTTCATCTGGGCCACGTTTTATTAATGAGAGAAAGAAAGCCGAGAAAGACTGGGTAAGCCCAACAAGGCGGCTATCTGACAAGCACACATGATTATGTTATTAGGGACAGGGACATCTGTTATCATTCTTCGTTTTAGTCTTAGCCAAACTTCGAATAAGATTATTTTTAGGGTTTCATGCAGAGTCTTCTGTCATTGTTCAAGGGTCCGCTTCAGCTGTTCGCCTTGCAGTACTACAGCGGATCCCTTTTAGCGGCGCGTTGGGGTTCTTTAGCGAATGGTTCTACTGAGTCAAAGATGTTCTAGATAAGCATTAGCTTACTCAGTAATCAGGCTATTTCGTTCGATAATAATTTTGCGCTGAAAAGGCGCTGAAAGAATCCACAGCACAAAAAGGCGGGGCTCACCGGCTGAAAGCGCATCCCCATCGCAATTGCCAATGGTGACAAAAACTTCTCGCCCTGATTGCCCGCAAGCTCTTTTCTTCATCTTGCCATCCTACACGGTTGTTATAATAGCAGCAAAGGCTGCCTTTCTCTCCTTCGCGGCATTTTCAGCTTCATCGCAGTCACAATGGGCACGATCTCGTTTCAGGCGTCCAACGCCATCATCTACCTGACCTATGGCGTCTTTCTGTACGTCTTGGCCCCCATCACTGGTTGCAGAGCCAGAGAGCTAATAGTGCACGCGAATACAGCGTCATGGGGACTGGCATTGCTTGGAAGCTACGACACCAGGCCAAGACGGACTTTCTGTCCAGCAACGGCACTCAGACTGGTCAGAACTCGCCTCTGCGCTTGATGTCGATGAGACACGGCGGCCTTTAATAGCCAGCGTCATCCGTAAACCACATGCACTAACGCGCTCGCAGCCTTTCCGCTCGCTCTGAATTTCATCGCCTCTGGTGAGTAAGGCGCAAGCCGGCGCTCTTGCACAGTCAACCTCCTTGTTCGTTACGGAGCGGTAGCAGTGGATATCTGCAACCCGATTGCTTCTCTCGAGTCATGTACTCGGACTCGGCACGCGACATCACCGACTGGAACATGTACATGTTGTAGCGACTACTTGACGCAGCAGGTTCGTACCCTCATTGAATAATCTCCTTCGTCTTCTCGTCTCGCTGGAGAATTGTTGTTGGTGGAGGGCCACGCGCCCTCAGTGGCGATGCTAACCCAGAGGATGTCAAACATCCTCTTGTTTATTTCAGGGCTGTTCACAGCATCCCAACCACGCAACATTTCTCTGCGGGAAGAGAGGATGCGGCTCACTACGGGCGCCGAGGTGCCACGTCACGCGCGGGATCCAACCCACATCCTTTGACTGGACGTGGGAGATGTCGTCGCGGCGCGGCAGCGAGGCTGAGATTACACCGTGATACTCGATCAAGTTAATGCTTGCGTGAGAAACGTGCTGCCGCTACCACCCTCTGCTCTCCTTATCCTCCCCTCCCTCACATTTGACCCCGACTAATCCCCGCAGCTCTCGGATCCGGTATCCTGTTCTCCTACCCGGAGCTCGCCACCATTGCCGGCGTGCAGGGCGTCGTCGTGTACGCACTCGCGTCTTCGCTGCCCATGCTCGTCTTTGGCTACCTCGGACCCGTCATCCGCCGGCGCTGCCCTGAAGGCTTCGTCCTGACCGAGTGGACGCGCCAACGCTACGGCATCCCCGGCATGCTCTTCCTCAGCGTCCTCACTCTCATCACGCTCTTCCTCTACATGGTCGCCGAGCTGTCCGCCATCGGTCAGGTTGTCAGCACCCTGACCGGCCTCGACGGCCTGCCTGTCGTCATCGTGCAGTGCATCGTCACGACGATTTACACGTCTCTCGGTGGCTTCAAAATCTCCTTCCTCACCGACGTCATTCAGGGCGGCATGGTTGTCGGCCTCATCATCATCGCCACCATTACCATTGGCGTGAAAACCGAGATTCAAACGGAGCTCATTGACGCCTCGGGCCTGACAAAGCCTACCCTACTCGGCTGGCAGCTGCTCTACATCCTGCCCGTCGCGGTCCTCACAAACGACTTTTTCCTGTCCAACTTTTGGCTCCGCACCTTTTCCTCCAAGACGGACAAGGACCTCCGCGTCGGCGTCACCATGGCCATGGTCGTCATCCTCTGCGTGCTGACCCTCGTCGGCTGCACCGGCCTCATCGCCGCCTGGTCCGGCGCATGGCCCGGCGACCCCGCGCAGGCCGGCTCCCTCGCCTTCTTCGTGCTACTCGAGCGACTGCCCGGCTGGGTCGTCGGCATCGTGCTCGTCATGGTCGTCAGCCTCAGCACCGCCGCCTTTGACTCGCTGCAGTCGGCCATGGTCTCGTCCGCCTCCAACGACCTCTTCCGCAACCGCCTCAACATTTGGTTCATCCGTGGCTTCGTCGTCCTCGTCATCATCCCCGTTGTCGTCCTCGCCCTGAAGGCGCCCTCCATTCTCCAAATCTTCCTCATCTCCGACCTCGTGTCCTCGGCCGCCATCCCCGTGCTCTGCATTGGCCTGCTCCCGCAGGCCTGGGTCTGGCGCGGCTTCGAGTTTGTCGTTGGCACCCTCGGCGGCATCCTCACAGTCTTCATCTTCGGCGCCTGCTACTACAAGGACGCGTACCGCGGCGCCCGCCTTATTCTGCTGGAAGAGGGCCTCTACGCGCAGGACTGGTCTGTCTTTGGCGCCTTTGTCGCGGCGCCGTTTGGCGGCCTGGTCTGGGGCTGCATCGCGCTGGCGTGCCGTCTCACGTTCCAGTACGCCAAGGCCAAGGTCACGGGCGGTGTCTTTGACGCGCTTGACAAGCCGCTGGATCCGACCCGACCTCGCAATTGCGAGGGCGAGCCTATCGAGGAGAGTGCCTCGACTGGTGCTGGCAAGTTCTTCTAAGCGGCAAGTGTACAGCGGTGTGAAAGCCATACATACACGCAGCATATGAAAAGACAAGACTCAACTCTTGTGAATAGATGTACACACAAAGATGGTTGTAAATAGCAGGGTTTCGGCCCGATGGGCTATTCTAATTTATTTGATTTGGAGAAGCATGGCTTGTTTGGCATAGCGTCCTACACCGCCTGTTTTAGCTATAGTACAAAAGTAATCCATCGCTTTCTTTTCCCGGAATATACACGCCAGTCCCCTTGTTATACATGATGCGAGATGTGTGTGCATGTTACTGTGCCCATACCAGACCCCCCTCATCGGCCCTGGCCGTCCGCCGCCTGCTGCATCTCCTTCTTGTCCTTCCAGCCGGCCCGATGCGCCGTCTCCTTTCGAATGACGGCCTGTTCCTGCCTGTACGCCTGGGCCGTGGTGCCGCCCGTGGTGCCCCATATGCGCCACTGCGTGCTCGGGTAGTCTTTTGTGTCCGTCGACCGCGCCAGCACCACATACTCAATCTTGTCCTGGACGCGCAGGCTGCCCGGCACCACCACCGTCTCCCCCCCGCCGCCCCCGCCGTCCTGCCGGTGCCGCGACAGCTGCTGCTGCGACGACAGCGCGACGACGGCCTGCTCCGTCAGCAGCGTCTTGTCGTGCGGGTTGATTGGATGAATCAGATGCGACACGAGCCGCGGGTACACGAGCCGCCGGGTGTCGCGCACCCACTCGAACCGCACCGTCTCGCGCGGGTCGCGCCGGTCCATGGCGGCGTGCAGCTGCGCGGCGAAGCGCGGCATGCACAGCCGCGCCACCGTCGCCTTGTCGCCCGCCGCAAAGGCCTCGAGCGTCTCGCGGTACAAGGCGCGCGCCGTCGGCGCGATGCGGCCCCGGTGCGCGCGCCACTTGGGCCGCGAGGTCCAGTTTGGCATCGACCGCAGCTTGATGCTCAGCACCGACAGCACGCACTGCGCGTAGCTCTTGAGCCGCCACCACTGGTACGCCGCGAGTTCGAGGGGGTTCTTGGAGCGCTGCGAAAAGGGAATCGGGACGAAGGTGCCTGGTGAGAGATTGTGGTTGGTTAGCATTCATGCCTCTCAAATCTTCTGGAGGGGAAGAAGAAGAAGAAGAAGAAGTAGGGGAAGAAGAAGCAAGCAGCACAAATTCCATAGCTTGTTTTGTTTCGACGTACCGGGAAACAAGGGCCCGCCGCCGTCTTTAAACACATCCTTGGCTGCCATCTTTTGCATCTGCGACATGGTCTGCTCCTTGGTCGCGTCGCGTTCGGCCAGCTTTTGCTGCTGGCTCATGGCCCGGTTGATCTTGTCCCGCGAGACGCGGGCGTAGCTGCGTCGAGTCCCGTCCCAGGGCATGCGGACGGCCGTCGAGCTGCCCCGCGGCGTGGCGGCGACGGCAATCTGCGTCGCTGGCCGACGGAGCGATGCCATGGCCCTCGAAGCCATCCTCGTTGACGGGCGTCACCTTTCGTAGTCGTTTCGTTCGTAAATCCAGCCACAACTCCAGCGAACACTTGATGTGGCCTGGATCTCCGGTGCGAGGTAGAGTCGCTGATGGATGAAGCACACAGAAGGGGGTGGGAAGCAACCTCTAATTGGAGAGCTCTGTCTTTCATCCGTCGTTGAGATGGAGTCCTTATTTTTTTCGCAGAGAGCTGACCGTTTAGGCTTAGCGCACTAGATTAGCTTGTTCGGATAATGTTTGGAACGTTGTCTGGCAATACCCTATATAGTTTGTAACGTTCGCAATGAGCAACAGTGCTCGCGAGATTCGCTTTGTGAACGATGTTATTTCAAATATATAGCATATTCTTTTCACACTTAAACTCGGTTTGATGCGAGTCTTGAATGTGGTAAATGGACTGTTGCTTGGGCAGGCCAATCGCGCATACAACTCCAGTGGGGTGGAATCTTTAGCTAGAAACTGCTAACCTAACAAGTCGCGAGCTTTCAAGCTTCACTCTTTGTCGTTTGCACTGCCATGCCCCAGCACAAGATATCCATCTGCTAGAATTGACAAGAAACCACAATCTTTCAACAACACGAGACCGCATTTCGCAGCGACTCAATTGGCACCGACCATACACAGTTCACCCTCTTGGAAGAGAGGCGTAGCCTTGACGTTACCTTCTCCCCTGCTGCATTTCCACTGCATCACATCACACAGCTGCCACAATGCGGCCAACACAACAGCTCCTAGGAAAGGGCTTTTTGACACGCAGTCTCGATGAGCTGAAGCGTCGGTCTAGCATAGGTACGCCACTCTGTGTATTCATTTTTGTCCTGCAAATTTCACTGACTTGGGCCATAGCATGGAATCTCGAAGCTGTCAAGGGTCCCAAGGGCCCGCGCCCTCTCTACGAATTTACCGATAAAGAATCTATACGCGACTGCATCCTCATGTCTGACGACCTCATCGGCGGCTCCTCCAAATCATACCTCGACCACGTTACCTCATCACCAAGCACACCCTCCTCCTCCTCCTCCAACACTTCGTCGTCGCCATCATCATACGCGCGTTTTCACGGCTCTATATCCACCGCCCTACCAAGCGACCGACTCAAGATCAAGCGTACTGGCTACGCGGCCTTTCGCACACCCAATCAGGCGCCAACCCTCTTTGGGAAATCCGTTTGGGACATTGACCCCTACATCTATCTCGCACTGCGCATCAAGTCTGACGGCCGCTCATACTTTATCAACGTGCAGACCGAGGGCGTCGAACCTACCGATCTACATCAACATCGCCTCTTTGCCAAGCGGCCGGGGCAATGGGAGACTGTCCTTGTCAAGTGGAACGATTTTGTGCGTACCAACTACGGCTTCGTGGTGGAACCACAGACGGAAATCTTGCGGCAGCGTGTGGCGACTGTTGGCGTAGGATTGACGGACCGCGTCGAGGGGCCATTCGAGCTTTGCATTGAGCGAGTTTGGGCAACGAACCAGCCGCCCGAGGTGGATGGGCCCGAGAAAGAGCAAAATGGAGCGCTCAAGACGAAAACCGGCGAAAAAGTAAGGTGGTAGTTAACCATCACGAGAAGCATTCGAAATACGGCACGAGTTAGCGCGACATTGTAGCCATTGATTTTCGATACATTGCGCTCGAAGTTAACCCAGACCAAACACCTTGCGTCGCTCAATACCCCGACCTGTAATATATAACAACAAAGCCCTTCCTTTGCATAAACATCATAAACGTGACATCCATTATGCTGAGCCTAGACTCAGCGCCTCTGCATGCTTGCGAAGCGCGACGTATGCTGCTGCATAGTCGGCCGCCAGTGTCATTTCTCCTGTGAGCTTCATGATCATTGCTCGCTTCGCCATTGTCTCGCACTGCTGATTAATGTCCTCAACGCTGGACCAGTGGTCAAAGGAGCGTTGCACAGCTGCGAGCGCTCGCGTCATGTATTCGCCGCGCTTGCTCGACTTGGCCTCCATTCGCCCTGCCATGCCCATGTTGGCGTCGGCCAGATAAGAATATAGCCGCGCTGTTAGCGCCGGTGTCTCGCATTCGAGGGACCGCGGGAGAGCTGCGTTGAGCATTTCGATTGCGGCCTCGAATTCCCCAAGCGAGACTAGAATGTTAGCGAGCGCACCTGTAGACTCCCACAGCAAAGGTACCAGGCGCGCCCGCCAGGCGAGATTGGCGGCACGCACAGCCGTCGAGAAACCGCGCTGTGTACGATCGCACTTGTCGAGCAGAGCAACCTTGAGCAGAAGTAATTTGACGAGAATGGCAATGTCTTTGCTTTCGTCTTTTATCACGGCAATCATTGCATTGACCTTTTCAAATGCCGCTTGCAAATACCCTTTTCTCGTCAGATAGTCAATGTGCAATGACTCGATCATGAAGGTCATGTCTGGTTCCAGGTCGTCGGCCTTTGACTGCAAGAGCTGATCAAGCAGCTTCTGAGCGCCAACCAAATTGTTGTGGTGCAAGTCTTTGACGAGTTTGATTATACCTCTGTATTTGTGCCAGTACTGGCTTGGTTTCCACGAGCGCAGAGAGTTGCTGTCCAGGCCCTCCAGCTGTTTGAGACCATCGTCATATTTGCCACGCTCGGCCTGAATCAGACCGAGACGACATATCATCTTGAGTTCGTCATCAAATACAGAGTGCTGACTGTGACAGCGGAGAAATATTTCGCAGGTTGCTGTCGAGAGATGCGTGAGTCCCAAGCGACTCCAAAGAGCTGCGTATAGCGACAGCTGAGCACCAAACATGTTCTTCATATTTCGCGTGACAATGAGGTGAGAGCTGCGTACAACATACTCGACAGATGTGGCAACGCTCTCCCCATTTATTAAACCCAGCTTTGCCTCACTTAGCAAAACTGAGCTCCACAACGCACCCATGCCCGATTCCTTGGCCTTGACGCGAAGATACGCCAAGCTTTCTTTGCCTGTTCCGAGAAGACTGTTTGACTCGAGTTCGCGGACTAGCTTGGGATGCGCTCGACCAAAGTGAAATAGCCAGTTCAATGCAAAATTGAGACATGTCATGTCCTTATTCTCCCGTGCCGTCGTGACCGTTTCTAGCATGGTGGTAACAGCATCGCGGTGGCAGCCAAAGTCTGCCTGTAAAACCGCCAAGTTCATGAGAGCATATTGATAGAATAGACGGTCGCGATACTGCATGGTGTAATCGAAATAGCGGTGTAATAGGTCGAATGCCGAGGGATAATCCCCTGCTCTCCATGCATTCAAGAAACTGCCAAGATTAGCGAGGCCTTCATTCACGGGATAAGGACTCACCTTAGATAATGTGTCAGACTCGGAACCAGGAAGCTGGCATGAAGCAGGTCCTGAAACTGATTGATCGTCTCCAACGGTACTCTGTTGCCAAACTCTGCATCACGTTAGCACTGCAACCTCTGCATGACACGCCCAACCTACTTTGCATTTGCTCGATCTGAAAGTCCAGAAGCAGCTCGATATCATCAGTGCTAACTGCAACTTTACCAAGACGATCGCCGGTGAGCATATCGTCATACGTCACGGAGGCAAGGGCGGAAACACTCTCTGGGCTCCAACCCTCCTCAGCTGCACCGGTCAACAAGACATTATCGAAGCTCAGCTTTCCGAAATTTGGATTCTTTCGTCTCTGATAATACACTGTGGGCTGCCGATACCGCACGAAATCTTTCCACAGCTCTACACAGTCTTGAAAGCGCAGCCGCTGGTACTCGACCATGGCGCGGCGGATAAAGGCACCAAACGGCGAGTTGCGAGCGATTTGGATGCCCTCTTCCATGTCGGGAACTCCCGCCTCACTGAGTCTGCGTAGCTCCTCTTTCGTTTTCGCCAACAACAGCTCGAGGTTCTCGAAAAAGTCATAGAGTGCATCGAGTGAATTGATGTCCCACAGCCGTGTGAGGAATTGATCCCACAGCTTCCGGCCCGGCATACCCATAACGAAGGGAAAGCTTCCCAAGAGCTTCTCAAAATCTTTGATGCCTATCACGAGGCTGACGGTGCGTTCGGCCTTGGCCCATCGACCTGTCTGTGTGGTGGGCGGGTTGCCGGCTTCATGGCCCATTGTATGTGAGGTGATGAAGGACAAGACTGGAACGATGGCGTCGCTGGGAATGGCCTCTTCAATGTAGAGCTGGATCAGAGCTAGAAGGCCAATTTTAGCCGGATTGAGATACCGAGCCATGATCAACGTGAATTTTGGATATCAAGATATTCAAAAGCCTTTGTTACTGTGCTCGGTGTAATGTCAAGAACGTGCTCCGAATGAGGTGCATATTAGGTACGGTTCCTTTTTCATACACCTGCCATGATCGAGAACTCCCCACATCAAAAGATTGATATTCCCTGCTCTGTCAGATATTCGCAATCCTTTTTCCTCGATGCAGGTGCCGTGAAGTCGTGTTATTGAGAGGTGGAAGACACGTCGTGGGGCAGGTGTACGCGTTTGGTGCAACTGCCCGGGCATTCCTCGGGTGCAGTCATTCAAGCAAGCGACGACAGCACAACGCCAAATCACTTTACGACGCTTGCCAGACCCCAATCCCTTTATTTCAAGGCGAAAATTATAGTTTGGTCGAGCAGACTGATTACAAGCAACACAGCCCTGCTGCTAGCTACCCATGTTTGCACGATGAAGGAGCATCTGGTTGGGAACAAATGGGCAGAATTTAGTTCGGATCAGCCCTCACTGGCATATGCTATTGTCACATGCATATGAAGCGTTCCTGGCACTACAAAGGGAAAAGGTCTAGTTCTCCTCTAGGGAATAAGTACAATTTGAGTCCCGGCGGGATTCTGCATCAGTTCACCATCATGCTGCGCTACAACTGCAATGTGACGCTTACGCGACCTTGTCCTTGTTGTGATAGTTGACCTTGTCGTTCCAGCTGTTGCCTTTGTTAGCCTCTTCATTTAATGCGATCGTTCAAATGTTTCGTCGAGAGAAGATCACAGGTGATGCTGCGGCGCCGCAGACTAATCTCGATGAATCTAACTTACAACAGAGTCTATGGCATGTTAGCTTGGCGTCGATTATTTGCTGAAGAATTGAAGCTCACCTTGTCACCGTCACCCCACTGGAAGTTCTTGGTTCGAATGTTCTGGTAGGCATACTCAGTGCGATCCTCCAGCGCGGGCATGTGGCTCCAGTGCTCCCAGTGCTCGTTCCACAGGTAGTAGGCATTGGCGCCGGCGGCAATGAGGCAGGGAGTAACACCGCTGCGAATCTGTCAGCTGTGCTGGATCTTCCAACGTCGATTGTGTAGCATGGCAATTTCGAAGCAAGTTCGTCGCATGGCGCTGAGGCTTATTGTCGCTCGGCAGTTCTCGGGCCGGCTCAGAGGTAACTTACTAGATGGAGATCTTCCTCCAGAGCTCTGGATGAGCGTTAGAAACACACATGAACAACAATTGGCACACTGTCCAAGATCTCCGGGGGTCAATGGGGCTTACCGGTGGTGCTCTTGGCGTGGTCCTTGATGTGCTGGCGTTCCTTGATGAATTCGTTCTCGGTCGCGGAGCTGGCGAAGCGGCGCTGAGCCCCGGCGCGAACCTGGGCGGCGAAGCGGGGAGCGTTGCGAATGGCCTGTCGGGAAGCAAACATGGTGGCGGTGATTGTTGATGACGGCGGGTGCAAGAGGGCAGGTTTAGCATGTCAGACCATTTTCGATGAAGCTCGGCTCCAACGCTTGTGGGTGCCTGGAGATTGAGGCGCCGATTTCGATTGGTGCACGTGACTCCGCGAGTGTTCCGCGCTATTGGGCAATCTTTCGTCATCAATAAACGGCGCGATCGTGGGGCGACGGGGAAGCACCCGATTTTATCCTGCAAATCATGGAAAGCACCATGGCACATTTTCCATCTCTATAGATGACGAATTACGACTAAAACTCCAATACAGGCAATCAATTACAGGTAGCTCCATCGAGACCCATCTTGCACCTAGCCATGGTGTATATGAAGCGGACAGGAGGCGGTTCTCCAGTGAAAGACGATCATAATTAGAAGATTCGATACGCTGTACGAAGATGGTATTCAGAATTACCACTTGGAATGGTAGGCACTCAAGGTAGCAATGGTTGGCGCCGAAACTAACAAGTTACAGTAAATGGCATTCGGTTCGTCTGGCTCTTGATTGACTCGTGCGCGCCAATCTAACAACCCAGGAATCCATTTGGATATCAGCCATGGAGAGAAAAGCGCACATTTCAGGTTTGTGCTTCCCTCTGAGAGTAAGAGTTCTAGCGCTGACATTTCAGGCCATGTTTGACATTCTAGAGGCCGACATTGTGATAATGCAAGAAACCAAAATTCAGCGCAAGGACTTGCAAGATGACATGGTTCTCGTTCCGGGATGGGATGTTTATTTCAGTCTGCCTCAGCACAAAAAGGGTAAGCAAGCCGAGCCAACCGAGTAGGGCTGTTGCTGACACAACTAGGCTACTCTGGAGTCGCCATCTACACTAGGAATGCGACCTGCGCCCCGATTCGAGCAGAGGAGGGGATTCTCGGAGTACTCTGCCCACCAAAGAGCAACACGCCATATCGGGATCTGCCCGTGGATAAACAGATTGGTGGATACCCAACGCTGAGCCAGTCGAGAGGAAACGTGGATGAAGCATTGCTTGATTCAGAAGGACGTTGCGTTGTTCTAGAGTTTCCATCATTCGTACTGTTTGGAGTCTACAGCCCTGCAAACCGTGATGAGACCCGAATCGAATTCAGGCAAAGCTTTGTGGAGGCTCTAGACGTGCGGATACGAAACCTCATAGCTGCAGGCAAACAGGTGGTTCTTGCCGGGGATCTCAACATCATACGCAGCGAAATGGACAGCTCCAATATTGCCGAAAGCCTTCGAAAAGAGGGAATCTCGATGAACGAGTGGCAGTCAATGCCAACGCGGCGGATCCTGAACCAGCTCCTGTTCGAAGGGACTGTATTCGGCGACCGGGACAATGACCGTGAACGTGCAGTTTTATGGGACATCTGCCGCTGCTTTCACCCTACACGACTAGGAATGCACACATGCTGGGACACTAAGAGAAATACACGGCCGGCTAATGTGGGCAGTCGAATCGATTACATCTTGTGCAGCGACGGGCTGAAGAGTTGGTTCGTGGACTCTAATATCCAAGAAGGACTGATGGGATCGGATCATTGCCCTGTATATGCCACGATGAGCGACAAGGTTACGAAAGACGGCAGAAAGATTGATCTAGCAGAAGTCATGAACCCTGCCAACATGTTTCAAGACGGACGACGGGTCCGTAATTGGGAACAAAGGGATGCTCTTGCTCTTTCAGCTAAGCTTATCCCGGAGTTTGATCGTCGTCGAAATATCAAAGACATGTTTTCACGCACGGCGTCGCAGACTGGCTCGCAAGCGGAGAAGATTGGCGACTCGCCGCAAATAGAAAATAGGGGCGTGACTTCCGATACAGCCGCAAGCTCGGGCACGACAATGATCGGTGCGGGCGGCATGGCTTGCACAAACAATGTTGGTGCAGCAGTAGCACTGGCACCGCCGAGGGCCAACACGGGCCTAGAGCGGGGAAGGCAGACCAAGAGAGATAGTGAACAGCCAACTGAGTTGGGAGCTCCAGCAAACAAAAAAAGTAAAAGCTTTAGCGATGCCAAGGCCAAAGCTAGCAATGGGCAAAGAACACTGCAAGGATTCTTCAAACCCAAGGCTGTCGCCTCAGATACTGCAACATCGGCAGGGGAGTTGGCTCCCGCAGACCGCAAGCAAGTGCCTGCACGGGAGCGAACACCGCCTCAGGCGAATGGAGGGTCCTCGCAAGCACCAGTACCAACACCAAAGACACCGACAGAGCCAATTGTCGCTGCAACGAAGCTGTTTTCCCCAACCAAGGTGTTTGACCCTATTGAAGCCAAAGAGTCGTGGTCGAAACTGCTGGGCAAGCGAGTAGTTCCGAGATGCGAGCATGACGAACCGTGCATCAGCTTGGTGACAAAAAAACCCGGTGTCAATTGTGGTACGTTGCCCTCTGCTTTCCCGTTATCCCTTCTTTTTCTGCGTTTGATATTCTCTTTTTCTTTTGCCATTGATGTTTCAGGGGGCTGTCTACCACGTGGAGGCAAGGCTGACGATTCCATGATTGGCAACCCGGCAGGTCGTTCATTTTACATTTGTCCTCGCCCGTTGGGGCCATCGGGTGAAAAGGAGCGAGACACTGAGTGGCGTTGTGGCACGTTCATCTGGAGCAGTGACTGGAGCAGTGCAGGTTTGTCCAACGACTCGTGAGACACCAATAGCTGCGGGACTCGTTCGTTTACGAGCACGTACAGTTAGATGCTGTCGACAAAATGGATGGAGATGCCCGCCCACTATCCCACATTTGGTAACTGTCAGCGCTGTATAGAATCGATTTGCACCGTGACAGTGCTGGAGCTGAGGGTTCGACTGCAGGAAACTCTTGCTTATGCAGGTGCGTGCTCCATGTGCACAATGAGTCCACAGTGAACGGTTACGGAAGGGGACTTTTCAAGCGACGAAGGCGGACCGACAAATTCTATGTATACTTTTGGTCGAATGTCATCGCTTCGCCGGGGCCAGTCGGCTAAAAATATATTTCATTGCCGATGCCAACCATGTCTGGCTGACTTCACCGTTTCGAGGGGGGATAAAGGCCAAAAGACTGTGCATATCATTACGGTTCCTGGTTCTCTGCATGGCCACTCGGCAGCGCTCGGCAGTCCGGCTTGGGAGGGAACCAGCTATTCGGATAAAATTAGTCGTAAACGAAGAGTGGCAAAGCATTCTCATGCCGTGCAACCCCAGAGGAGGCTGGCTTGGCTGGTTCGGATGGTGGGGGCCCAGGTTTTGGTTGCCAATGTCAAGGTGAATTCCCTGGTTGCCTGGCCGAGAGGAGGAGTCGCATCGGCCGCGCATTGGGCTTTTTTGGCTGCAGTCTTTTTTGTGCGAGGGTGAGGTTAAAGTGAGATCTGCTTCCCCCCCTCCCCTGGTCTGGCCCCAGGCGCGCGCTGCAGGGCAAACTCGTCGCCAGTGCCACGTTGGCACGAACGCAACATATCCTTTTTGCGCACAAGATGAAGAGGAAAAAAACCGGCGTACTTCCGAGATCTAAGCAATTTGTACCTTGTGCCAAGTGAAACCTGTGGAGGGGAAATAATTACGAGGAGCACGAAAGGCTGTACTCTGTAGGGTGTAGAGAGATCTCTTGAGGGTATGAGGTAGAAGGTAAAGAGAGGCTGGTCAAGGGCACAGCAAGGTGAGGTTGATGTGGAGTCGTGAATCGAGATGTTCTTTGGTCGCGTTCGTCGGTGAGCGATGCGCGAGGCGAAAGAAAAAAGATGGCTGGTCACTGAGTATTCGGATCGCAAGAAGTGAAAAAAAAGGCGTGTAAAATAGTATTGAGCGTTTCTTATTGCAAAATTCTGGATGAAGCTGAAAAATCAGCATACACAAAGAGCCTCCCCCCTGTTTTGATGCGCCTGGAATATTGTCTATTCCCCCGTCCCCTCCCTTAGAAAAAAGGTATCAAAGCGAAATCAAGGTGCCGTCCGTTTCCTGTAAGCGCTGAAACTGTTGTTCTTCCTATGTTCAGGACAAGGAAGCCACTATATATAGTAGAACAAAGAAAATAATATGAAAAGCATTGAACTCCAGTTATGCCGTGCGTGTGCGGTGTGGGGAGCTGTGCAGCAGCGCGTAGTTCTTTGTTGTCGCGGGGCCTGGGGCTTTCCGTGACGAGTGAGCTGCTGCAGGAGGTAAAACGGTGCTGGTGGTTCATCACTAGAGAAATGAAGCATCGAGACATCGAGAAGCTTTACATCATTGATTCAGGGCTCAACGAAAATTCGCTGCCAGTCATGATGCCGCTATCTGGCGTTGTCGACGCAGTTTCGCTGCTTCCCTGAGAACTGGTTCTGCGGGCGCTTCCGACGTCGTCTCCGCTCGGAGGGTTTTCGAGGTTGATATTGATACTGTGGATGCTGCTCGAGGAGAGCTTTCTTGATCTTCTCCGACATGTCCTTGTAACGTTGTCGTACCTCTGGAGGTTCAGCATTCCAAGCTTTACCGAGAACTTGTGCTGTAGACTGTCAGTGGAAATCATGCTGCGTGCGTAGGAATCTACTTACAAACTTCGTTGTTGGACAAGTGAGGCTCAGCCTGCTTCACAATGGTATGTCTATCTCTGCGATAGAGAATATACGCATTTGGTGGCCTGGGTATCTTGATATGCTTGCGCGGAAGTGGCGGCTGACACAAGGTAGCCTTTTGATACTTCAAGCCCGGCTGCTCGAACCAAATTGGCTCTAACTCTGCGGCTGCGAGAATGATGCCAGAGCCGGACATCAGATGTCGTGGATTGCCAAGAAAATATCTGTCTGGGCCGGAACCATCGCGACAAAACATGACGGGTTCTTGAACATGTTTGCTAGGAAGACTTAGCACAGGCAAAAGCGTAGAGAGCGGTATTTCTTACACGAACTTCTCAGCAAAGAATTTTTTCGATTTGATCGTCAGGGAGCGGTAGATGAGGCCGTCGATACTGAGGACTTTGACGAATGGGTTGATGCCAGCACTGATGACATCCCAGAGCTCCTGGTCTTGGAGTTTGGTCCGATCTAGTAGCAGCTCCATTGTGGATGGCGAATTGAACTTGAGAGGACACTTGCGAATGAGAAAAGAGACAGCCAAGTATCTACACGAAAATTTATGGCGGTGTTGGAAGAATTCTGCATGAAATTCAGGGTGCTTGAAGAAGAGAAGTTTGGAGATGCAAATATGCTGAAGGTGGCCATGAAGTTGTAAGTGATGGGTGAGTGCTCCGTAATGTTGGTGGGGTGGGATCGTTCTGCCTGTGTGGGCCCTTGATAGACACGCACCCTTCACTTGTCCGCGCCACCCCCAGCAGCCACGGCAAGGTTGAGTAGTGTTTTGCTTTCGCTGGAGTGTCCGTTAATGGCTGAAGCTTGCAATCGAAATGAGCTGAAAGCTAGACTGAACAAGACATCATATTCGACATACAATATAACGTGTTGGAGTTGCTATATATTAGCTTCATTCTGCTTTCAAGTGGGTGCCAAGTAGGCGAGCGATGTACTGGAAAGACTTTGAAGCCTCTGAACTACAGATTACACACCCACCTGTCCGTACACTTCATTATAAATAAACTACTGACAACCAGTAGTGAAATCCTACTGACTGAATACAGAGCCAAGAGAATATCATTATTATTTCATTACCCAGCAGTCGTGTAGTCCTGAGCGCCTGTGGGTACCAACAGAAAGCTAGCGACCGATACGGTGTGTGGGGGGGGGCCTGGAATGGTCACAGAGGCCAAACGCCAAGTGGCGCTACTCCTGCGTCCGACTCAGCATCACTTTTAGAACTCTCTCCACCAGGAGGCGACCTAGTGAGCAGCAGCATGAGGTGCAAGTGAAAAGCGTCTGCACCACAGCTGAAGACTACGGCAGGTATTTTCGAAAGCTCAAACGTGAACCTTTATATCCACTCCGGGCTTCCTCTTTACACTCGAAACGCTCAGCTTCTCTCCGACCTCTACACTCGATTCAACCTCCTACGAAATCTCCAGAGGCAGGTCTCGACAAATTGAGCATCATGCAGACTTCTATTCCCGCATCAGCCCTCAAACATCTTGAGCCATATCCAGGTGGTAGCTGGACTGTATCTGGAGAAACAGCTGATACAGTTACCGTCTCTTACTCGTGTGTCGATAATCCTGGGGTCGTGTCATACACCCTGCACCAGTGCCGAACAGAACAGGATGTAATGGCGCGCTGCCAATCGCATATGTACAATTTCGAGCCAGGTCAGTTCCAAGCAGATACAATTTCTTCAACCTCTAACGATGAACAATGACAGGTGATGAGAAGCTAGGTGCCGAGAACCCGGCCGAGGAAACAGAGAAAACTTCAGCCTCCGCGCCCTCTACAATCGAACTGAAAATCGAGCCAGTGGACGAAACTCCGTGGGAATCAGTGGCAATTCCGACATCAACTGATTGTTTTAATTATTATCACGCTCCAGCAAACAATGTCTTTTCTTCGCCTGTCCAAGGAAACCACTACGTCCAGCAGTCGACATCTGAGTACGTTTTCAGCACACCACCGTCCTTTGATTGCCAACAACAGATCTCATCGACCTACAATGATGCATTTGTCCCTTCCAATACCTACTGGCCGATGCAACACGAGTATTGCAATTTCACCGGAGAATTCAACACAAACGAATATCACACGTTTGGAGAGCAGCAATGGATCCAGTAGCTTGCCGATCGTTTCGCGATTCGATTCCATATCGGATTGGAACCACTATTGCTTCTCACTGAAGTCGCCTCCATCAAAACAAACCGATACCGACTTCCGCAGAACATCGCTGAAAGCACATTGACATCGAAGCCCAAGATTATTGCACCTCAAGCAGAAGCCGTCTCGCTCTACACCAAGCTGGGGAGCCTCAACACCTTACTATGGGACGCCGTGCTGCTTAGCAGAGACAGTACCACCATCCACTCGCGCAACCATATCCACACCTCCAACTCAGCCCGCGGCTCCCATGCCCCCAGACTCGAATCCGTCGCACTCCCTGGGTATACTGCATGCCAAACTCCTACCGCCCTCAAACCCCCGTCAACTATTTTCTTCGAATCTTACTTCCGGTCCTATTATTACAATTTCGTTACTGACGACTCTCTTGCTTGTTCCCCTTCATCGTCACCGAGTGGGAATGATGGCCTTATTGCCCATCCTACCTCGTATTCTGGCTGTACCGGAACAGCCTCGCTACCTGCTGTCCTGAGCTTGGAAGGCGTGGCAGACCACCAAGCTTTCAATATTGACTGTCCGTGGGATATTGACGCTGTGCTGAGCCAATGTCCGCAACCGCTAAGCACGGATCGACGTGAGTATTGGCCCATTGCCGACGTTCTTTGTTTGACATGCTAACGTTATCTGCCACAAGTCTTTGTTCATTCCAGCCGTCCAGAGTATGACCCACACGAGGATTTTCACTATACTTTTTGATCTCTGCGATTGATCGTTTTTTCCTTTCTATTTCCTTTCTATATCTTTCTTCGCGGTCTATCTAGTTTCACTCAGAGTGAAGTGGCAAATTCTTGCCCAGTGACCTACTTGAATCCGCTGGAGAAGAAAAGGAGGAATTGGCTGAGCAATGAGGTTTGAAGAAATGGCGTTTTACGGATCTCGTGTGTTTTACCAAGGGAGGCAATACCCCCTCGAGCTGCATGCTCGAGGATTTGGATTTAAGTCTATTTAGTTTTTTTGCTTCCTCGTTGCATCGTTCGGCAATATGAATACTTGTTTCTCGTGTCTTTTACAGCATTGTGGCATGGCCAAGGCGCGATACCACGTCGGGGAAGCAGGCGACAACGAGTGCAGGTGGCGCAGCACAAGGGACCAGAGCGCATTAGGTAGACGAGCCGACAAATGAAAAGACGGCAAAAGATGATTATTCCTACCAACTAGCTCGGTTCTCTCTCTGTTTCTCTTTTTGCTCAGGTCTTGCCCAAATTGCATGCCTTGTCCTAGACCAAACCTGGCGACCTACCGATGCTAGCATCCGACGCTAAGTTGCAACCCACATGCCGCACAACTTACACGCCAGCCCCAGCTGATGATGGGTGGTGGCTAGTAGTTATGGGGCCAAACCCAACAATTGCCACACGGACATGCATCAAGTGAAACAAAAGCAAGACGGCAATGAGCAATAAAATATGACAAGATTGTCCATGAAAACAATGCCTGGCCAAAGACTTTTGACAGGACACAAGAGAGTCTCGTCAAAACAGTTCTCACCCATGGAAAAAAAATTCTAACACTAAAAGCGGCTCTCGTCATCATGCCGTTGGCTTTTGACATGTTTGGAGTTGGCCTAAACGTCTTCTTGCTGCGCATGCCTCCTTCACGACAAAGACCCCAGTCCTCGATGTCATCATAGCTGGACCTGCACCGCCATCGCTAGACGCTGCTGGTCTGCTACCCACTATCGTGCTTCATCCCCAAGCTGACCCCGGCCGCTTGGCCTCAGGCGACAGAGTGGCACACAAGCATCTCAGTGTTCCATACTCTCGCTCGCCTGAACGAGCTTGCTCAATCATCGCTTGCATTACACTTGACCGTCAACGACCCACACGTTTGGCCGAATCTAGCACGAGCGACCCCGGCTTGCCCTGCCGCTATCCCGTCTGTATTGTGGACAGAGCCCACAAACCAAAAAAGTATTTACCTTGTCCGTACTGGTAATAGAAGGTTCGAAAACCTGTACGAACAATTCATCTTCTTCAATCGACAAGCTTTCTGTGCAACCAAGGGGCTTCACATGCTTCAGCCTCATGACCTAGAACATAGACCGCAGGGCGCCCTCTCTCTGATGGCGACGATTCTGGGGCGATAAAGGTGACCCAGTGGTGGAGCGAGCCATCAATTTGGCAAGGTGCAACAATTGGTCCCTTGATCTGCCTCGCACTCACCTTCGTCCTCTCCACCAGCCTCAAATGAGATGCGATGCCATGTCTCACCTGACGTCTGTCCTTGACAGTCTTTGATCGAGTCGACGATTCAGTCAAATCATGTGGCGCTGTACTACTAGGAACCCCTGTACGGAGGAGGCTGTGTCACCAACGGCTGCTAGCATCTAACGTTGAAGTTTGAACTTACTAGTATCCGTTGACTTAAACAAGTCCGCTTGGCCAAAATCAGCCGCTGTGGAGATAGAGGCGGCCATTTCGCCTCTACCAAGCTTTGACCCTCTCCTTGCACACAACGGGAACATTTGGCGGTGACCTTGAGAGATAATTCTGTAGACAAGCTAGGCAATACCGAGTCCTGAACCAGGCGGTGCATAAGCTGAGCACAACCGAGTCGGGGTTTCGGAGTGCTGTGCGGAGCTACGGGCGGCGACGTCACCCGGTCCCATCCCGAAGGTTCGGCATCCTGGTGGTCATGAACTCCTCTTGGCACACAATTGACTATAGAAAGAGTGAATGGAAAGCATGAGTCAGATTATATCAATCAAGTTGAGCTGGATCATACCAACTGAGCTCTCTGGGCATAACCCAACAAAGGAGAGGCGAGCTTCATCTCGATCCAAGGTAAGCGGACTGGCTGGAAACTGTGTCCACGCTGCCCCACTGGCTCTACATCTGCCTCCGAGTGGCTGCACTTTTTAGCGCAACAGCTTGTATATTGGCCGTACTTCATCAGAGGCCGCTGTTGCGTCGATACGCGGAGATATTCCCTATTAGTAACTGATGTCTCTGCGATCGGGCTAGGAGTAGCCAGCGCGGCACTAAACTCAATGTCGAAGTTGTTGTGAGAGACGAGAACGTGGTGGCAATGCGTCGATTTGAAGCACCAGAGAAGAAAGGGTACTTGGCTAGCATTGCCAAGAGAGGAATGCAACTTTTCAACGAATGTGGCTTGCTAGGTAGCGGTCTGCGCTCGCTCTGCTTCACCCGCAATACCCGCAATGTCCAGTGTTGTAGTGCATTCGCGCTACTGAGCCGCATCTCTGCGACTAGTGCTCATGCTCGTGGATATCGCCAACAACTCATCCTTGATTCGAGCTCCACGGCCTGTCGCAGCGGCTGTGCTAACTCGCCCTCGTGCTGTATCATTTTTCGTAAGCAGGCTAAGCAGGCGTCGCAGACGTTGCAGGCGTTGCAGGCGTTGGATCCTTTGGAACCTTAGCTGAAGCAGCCGCACAAGCATGGGCGGGCATGTTCGCGTAGCGCAAAATTGCGCAGCACTAGCGGCTCGACTGTGTTCCAAATTGGGTATCCCGTCAGAATTATCACCTTGCGCGAGACGGAAATGCTTCTAATCTGCTTCCAGATGTGACTGCGTCAGAGCTGACGACCAGGGGCTTCCTCGTTGGCGGAGTTGCCGACCTGGTCTTCAATTCTTCCGTCACAGATTGTCCCGAAAGAGCAGGCTGCGAAGACGCATCCTCGATCCGTTGAAGCTAGTGTGCTTTCACCCCGCAGCAGATGGCTCTGCCCTGCAAGTCCGGATGCCCATCCGGGCACGATCTGGCCTAGTCAAAGCTCTCTATTCGCACCCCACCAAAACCCCTCTTTAGTGGGCATTGGTGTCTTGCAGCTTGAGAACAAGCATGAATCGAAGTTGGGTAGATTGACGTTGTGCATCAAGCAGATTGATGGCGTTGCTTTTTACTAGATGAGTCACAGTGTTTCGGAAGGGCGCTTGAGAGCTGCTTGTTCCCGGGGCTGTAATTTACGCTATCGTTCGTTGGTGAAGGCTGTTTGAACTCTGGCGGATGTTACCTAAACCGGTTTGTATGACTTTGGTCAGTGTACGAACGCAATAGACTCGATCAGAAACATCAGAAGCAGATTGTTGTGTAACTCGCGGGCTATGCTTTTGCGCTGTGTAGGTATGCAGTTGGCAGGCAGCCTCACCTCTCACCTGAAGTAGAGTGGTATGGGTGACCTCGGTAACTGGTCGTTTTCTAGCATATTTAGTCATTGCCGTACAACACCCTTGTTAAGAATTGAGATTGGCATTGCGTGGAATCTAGACGCTCTGCGCATCCTGGTTTTGTTTATCTGTGCAACGGGAGTGCTTGTGTGTCCTCTCAGCCTCTCACCTCTGTAATTACTTCCCAGACCAGGCTGCATGGCGTTGGCTTAGTCTCGGATTATTAGCCAATGGCATCGTACTTTCGCAAGGTGTGGGAGACGGAAGATTCGGTGATCATGGGTTTCTCGCATACGCCACTGGTCACGGGAAGACTGGGTTGCAGAGGGAGACTCGGAGAGTGGCAGATGATGTAGGTGGGTGGAGAAGAGAGAGCGGCACCAAAAAGGTGGAGCCATGCGAAGCTCGTTTATGTCCTCGTGCGACAACTGTAGCGTCAACACTGAACGTGTTATTAGTCTTCTAAATTAGAATTTTTTTAAGCATGAAACTTTTCACACCTTGCAGTGATGTTTGCTGATTTTTGCGAGTCAAGACAAGAGTAGCGGGGCAAGAAAACGGCGGCGAGATGGGAAAGGAGTTAGCGTGTGTTAAGCGGTGTGTTGGGCGTCTCCTAGCACATTTTTAGTTGGATAACAGCAGCAAGGGGCGCGCTTGCATGATCAGCGCCACTCAAGCCTCCAAGCACTCAAAAACATTGGCGTTTTGGAGGTCGGCTTGGTTCTCCCATTTTGTTTTTTTTTTCTAGAATCCTTCCATGGTTGCTAGATGAGCTGATAGGTGCATGGTGGCGTTGAGCTATACTTTTTGCAACGGGTGTTTCCTTCACAGGCCTTTTTATTGGACTAGAGACCTTTTGAGCATGACCTCAGCTCATGCATCTATCTCCCTTGCTGGGCGGCTCATCGGCTCTCATGTCGCTTAAAATTTCCCCCGACAGTCCGCGGCAATACATTATGCCGTCGTGGCCTGTCGATTAATAAAATCTTTATACAGAGCACCGATTACCTCGGAATAAAAATGCACCAACTAACGAGCGCTGGTGCATCACCAGCCTGCCTACCAGCCAGCCTGCCTACCAGCCAAGGGGTGGACAAAAAACATGGCGGGTATACACTGATTTTCGCCCACGATTAGCGGTGGTTGTAGGTAGACTACTCCGTACCGCCATGTTCTTTGTCCACTGAGTGCCAGCCTAGCTTCATGCGGCTCTCGTCGGCCGTCGTCAGCCATCGTCAGCCATCGTCAGCCATCGTCAGCCATCTGTCAGCCATAATTCTTCTCTCTCCAAGTGGTAAGTCTCCTATGCCACACCTTTCTTCTTCACCTTCAACTTTTCCCCACACACCCCTCGCCCAAATTCAAGCCCTCCCCTGCCTGGCCCGCCCATCCGCCCATCCCACCGTTACATTCGCCGCCATGACGATTGCCAAAAAGGATTGCCCCCATCGCATTCCCGAATACCCCATGTTTGACTAGATCCATCAAATACTCCGAGACCGAGTAAAACTCGCTCCACCCCGTTTTCGCCAAGCCGAAAGTCATTTACTCAAACCCCATCCAAACATTTTACCAGCAACAATAAATACCTACACATCCCGGAGCTTTTCTACCTTGGGGCTGCAGATCTGATTCTCTTGCTGGCAATCCGAGCGTTCATCTATGTGGCGATAGACAAATACCGTCTCTTGAGGCCGAAGCCGTCGCCTCTGTCTGCTGCGTGGATTGGTCTTCATCTACAAACCGACCCTAAAGCTCCAGCTAAAGATCAACGACGCTAGACCATTCTCCTTTCATTGAATAAATTCTAATGCCTAGCGATAATTGTAATAATTACCGATCAATTTCATGCATTCGTATTATACCCCTCTGCTCTCGTCCACATTGATCTCCGGAGGTCGCCTCCGCCTTGGCCCACATTGCGCTCCGGTGGATATTTGGTCCTACCCGTCAAGCCGTTTGTGCCGTCCACCGTCTGTGCCGTCCACCGTCTGTGCCGTCCAACCGTTCTCTGCCCTTATCCACATTATCCTCCGATGGGTATTGGTCTAGGCTTGCGGCTTCTCCGACGACCTCTGCCTGGCGCAGACGCCGTATTACGTGCTTTCACACCCCCCCTGTGCATTGTCACGGGCCAACAACTGGTTGCTTGCTTGCTTGCTGAATCGACATGCTTGTTGTCTCTTTTGCTGCTTGTTGCCTCTTTGCGCCCCTCCACCCCTGCTGCTCCCACCATTGCGTCTGGTTTATTCTTCTTGGTACGAAATTTTGCGCATTTCACCCAATCTGTGTCTGGCTGCAGCAAGAGCATTCTCCAGCTGCAGAATTTCAACCTATCCAAACGTTGCCCGTTAGCCACATGCTGCAATGTAGATGCACCACACTCAACAAGGAAAGCCACTCGTGAATCAGCTTCCCAAGTGCCGGTCTCAGACAATCTCCAGGCCAGACGTGGCTTGCAGACATGCACTGTGACCCTGCACAAGTCGTTGCTGTGATACTCGGGGTGTGTGCGTAATATTTCAAAACTAGAATCATCCAGAAAACATACCTGTTGCTCCATCTCCTGCACCTTGAACTCATGGTGCCCAAGCTTGGAGTAGTCGACCTGGTCTTCCTCCTGCGAGCGCTCCTTGATCATGCTTTGCACCTGCCGCACCAGGGCCCGGCATGCAGCTCCAACCGCCTTGCTAGCCTGCTCCAGCTTGTCCTGGTTCTTTGACATGAACCCGGCCTTGACACGGCTTGCTGCTACCAGCTGTGCCGTCGAGGCAGCCACGTCGTTCGATGCCACAATGAGCTGCTCAGGGCTGTTGCGCTTCGACAGCACCCCGTCTGCCGTCTCAATCAGCGTGTTGGTCGACGAAGCTACCGCCTTGGCTGCTGAAATGAGGCCCTCGGTCCATCTGTTGTTCTTCTTGTAGAATGCCGTTCGTGACGACGAACCCCTGCCCGCCTGCACAATCTCCTGCTGTGTGACAGTCGTAGCTCTGATGAGCTCCGCAATTGCATTCGTAATCGCCGTAGCCGCATCTAGGATCGAGTCGCTGACTTTGAGCTCGTATGTAGAGTATCCATCACGGGGTTTATTTTTTAGCTTGGCCAGCCGAGCGGCCGCTGCGGCAATCGCATCGGCAGCCTTGCTAAGCTCCGTGTCGACGAGGTCACCCAGGTCTCCCTTATTGTTGGCAAACTTGCCGAAGCCAGGCGCGAACCCCTCGACTAGCTTGTTCAGCTTCTGCAGGTTCATCTGCACGTCTGTGCTGCTGTTAATGACTACGTCCGTCTTTTGCACTTGGTCCATGCCCTCTAGACGGAAGCTCTGCAGGCTGCGGAAAAACTGTACAGATGCCATGGCCGACTGACGGGCCCCGTTCATCATCGAGTCCGTCTTCTTGTCGTCAGTTGCTAGCCTCGTCAGACCCTTGGTGTTGCTGCACACATCGGCCATGGCTCCGGAAAACACATTGACTGATTTGATCAGCTCGGCATGCGTGCTGTTGGGGCCATCGGCAATAAAGTTGTTGAAAGAGGTTGCAAACTCCATGGCGCTAGCGGCAGCCTTTTCAATCTGGGACAGGACGTAGGCGGGTGATGCATTTTGGTTACCAGCTTGCATGGTAGAGTCGAGTTCGTAAAGAGCATCGTCGACACGGCCAATGGCGGCTTGGAGAACAGAGTCGATGATGTCGTTAATCTTGTCTAGGTTGGCCATGATGATGGCATCGAGCTGGCTATCCAGAACCTCGTCATTGCTGCCCTGATTCTGCTTGAGATCGTTGAGCTCGATCAGAGTTTGGTCCATGCCAGCCTTGTACACCTCGAGCTCCTCTTCCTTGTCGCGCAGAAGTTGCTCCAGGTCGGAACTGCCGTCATGGAGCTTGGCATGAGCATCATCTAGGGCGCGAGACTTGGTGCGCAAAGCCTCTTCCAGATCGCTCATCTCGCGATTGTACTTGGCTAGCATGGTTGACAGTTCGTTGCCTTTGCTGCGCTCCAGGTTATCAGCGCGGTCGTTGGCCATGCGTAACTCACGCTTGAGCTTCTCCAACTCGTCCTTGTTGCTGCCAGAGGCGCGGTCCTTGTCGTGCATGGCACGGTCGCGCTCGCGAATCATGTCAGCAAGCTCGAGATTCTTGGTCTTAATTTCGCGCTCGAGCTTCTCGCGTCGGTCGATGGCTTCTTGTGCGCTGGCGGCCTTGAGCTGTACCCCCTTGAACTTTTGCAAAAGGTCGAGGTGCTCGGTACGCAGCTGAGAGTACAGCTTGGCCAGAGCCTCATATTTTGTCCTCCACGTGTTGACTTGTTCCTGCAGAGCTCGAATCTGCTCGTCCTTGCTAGTGATTTGCTGGCCGTAGTTGTTTTGCAGCTGGGCCAGCTCACCCTCGAGAGCCTTAACACGTTGGTCATACTTTTGCAACATCAACTGGTCCTGCTCAAAGCGCGAGCGCGCGTTCAAGTTCTCACGCTCCAGCTCTGCAAGCCTGCCCTGGGTCTGCCACTGGGCCTGCTGAGCAAGCAATGCTTCCTGCTCTCGTTGCTGCTGCTCGGCAAGACGTCTTTGCTGCTCATCAAAGTCTCGTTGGGCTTGCATTGCAGCCTGCTGTTGGGCCATGAGCTGGGTCTGCTGTCGCTGGTCCAGGACTCGCTGCTGCTCTTCGTACTCTCTGTTCTGGCGGTCCAGCTCGCTTTTCCAGAAATCTGAAATCTCATCGGGTTCTTCCGATTTGGGTTCAGCAACAGGCGTTGGTTGGCGCTCAATTTCTTGCTTTGGGCGCGCAGGAAGAGCCGGCGCATTCTCGTCTTCGGCGAGCAGATTTGGTGCATCATGGGGAAGTTTGGGAATATTGATTAGGCTAGTGAGGTAGCGCAAATTCGAGCACTCGTAGTAGAACTTGACAAGTCGGTAGTGTTGCGCATCGTATCGTTCGCGGAGGGGCTGCAGAGCGTCGTCATCACCAGTGACTGAGTAAGATTAGTAAAGTGCCGGATAGGCTGTTGCCCATTAGAGGTCATCCTTACTCGTGTGCAGGGCCCGAAGCATGCTTGTAATGAACTTGTAGATTCCATAACTCTCGTGAACAAGTGGTACCAGAGCGGCGATTCGGCATTCATTGTTACCGACGTTGCGAAAGTGAGAAAAGATGAGTTTCTGAAACTGCTCAATCTTATCCTGCAACACCATGAGGTCTGTGATGGTCTCGTAGCCTTCATTGGGGTCATTGATTGCCTTGAGGCTGATATATTCCTCGTATTCGAATGTTCCGTTGAATTCAGGGTGGGCCTGGTGGAAGGATAGCTTGGCGAGCAGGAAGTAGACGTATTCTCTAATAAGAGGACCGTAGCCGCGGACGCCTTCACCAGCCATTCCGCGATTCAGGCCATCGATCCAGCCTCTGTTTGCCATAGCCTCCTTGAGAGCACTAGGATGGCCTTCCTGCAAGACCTTGTGGATGGTAATGAGGGCTTTGAAGGTCTGAACCTCGTCGGCCATAATGGGTTGGCTGTGTAGGGTTTGCAGTTAGCGCAGCGTCCATTCACGCACCACGGGGTGTTGTGACATACACCTTGATGCCGGACCAAAAGGACAGCGATGACCTGTGATCCCACGTATAAACAATGCATGCTCGAACGTGCTTGCGCTTGGGAGATATTTCGTCGGCATTGGTCGCTTTCTTAATGGAGATGGCAAGCTCCTGGTCGGTCCTGGAAGCAGCGAGGGGTTAGTGATGATGGTTAGGCTGCGCTCTATGATTGTAGGGTTCCGAGAGCGTCAAGACAGCTTACTTTGTGTGCTCGGCAGTGCGGAGGGACGCCATGATTGCCGACGATGACGCAGCGCGGCTGTCCGGGGGCTCGGATAGGGATGTCTTGTTCTAGGTGGAATTGGCCTGAGAGGAATATCTGGAAGAAGTTCGTGGTAAAGTGGTAAAAGAATTAAAAAGCGCAGCTGCCTTGTGTGAATGCTCCGGCAACAAGCGCGATCTCGACAGGGAAATCGTACGTTGAGTGGCGATGCGAGAGCTATGCAGTCGGAGGAAGCTGTCGTCAGCGCTGGCGATTGTGCGTGGCTGCGCCCAGCCACTGTGGGGGTTATCGAGGTGGGCACTAATAACAGCTAGTCCCCGCACTAAATAAGAGACAGCTTCGAGATCACAATCAATCTGGCGTTTTATTCTTCTCTTTTTCATCTGATGAATGACGGGCGTGGGACTGATTTATCAACCATCGTCGTGATTAGGCTCCAGCGCTCGGCTTAGAGACTCGTCAAGGGGACGCGCAAGCAAAGTCGCGCAAACTAGGCGGCAGCCAGGCAGAGAAATCAAAGAAAGGACGGTACTTCGGAAAACAGACTCATTGGTAAGATGCTTCTGACTCAAAGTTATTTACAAATTCAATCTATCTTTGATCCTCATCTACATTTTTTTTTTGTTGATCTTCTGGCATTTATAACTACTCACTGGTGACACTCGTTTATACTCTTCTGAAACAACGCCAAGATCTCCTCGTTATCATACGTAGCCGCCACATCAATCGCCGTCTGATGCGCTCGATTCTCCAACATCGGATCCAGCTTACCGCTTTCCATGAACGCCTTGAAGAGCTGCACCTCGTCCGCGGCCGCCAGGTGCAGCAGGCCGTTGCCCTGCGCGTCTGTGACCGTAAAATCCGCGCCGAGCTCCGCAAGCATTGCGACGCTCTGCGCCGCCGCCTCGTCGTCCAGGTACAGGCTGCCGCATCCAGCGCCCAAACGCAATAGCACGTTAGTCCGGTTTGCGAGGAGCATCAGCGGCGTCTCGCCTTGCGCGTTGCGTGCATTCACGTCCAGCCCGTGTCCCCCGCGCACCAGCTCCGCAAACAGCGCGGCCACGTCGCCGCGGTCCAAATTGTGCGCCATGAGATGCAGCACGCTGTTGCCGTCCTGATTGACACCGGCCGGGCTGGCGCCGCTGCGTAGTAGCAGCCGCGTTAGGTCGACCATTTGGTCCTTCCGCTGCTTCTCGCCCGCCTGTTCCGTTCGCCGGGTTGATGTGGCAAGCAGGACGCTGTAATGCAGCGGTGTGTTTCCCGACGCGTTGGGCGCACTGAGAAGGTCGGGCGCAACGCGTGAGACTTCCTCAATGGACTTTTCCAGTCGTGCCAGCCTTCGAGTATGTTTCCAGCCCCGATAGATCATGTGGTGCACGACACTCTGTCCGCTGCTGTCACGGGTCTGAATATCGCATCCAAGAGCAAGAAGCTGCTGGAATGCCGAAATTCTCTCCTCTTCTTTTTCGTCGTCGTCGTCGTCGTCGTTATCGTCCAAAGTCATATCGATTGCGTGGTCCGGACCACCCCAGCTATCGCAGACCGCATGCAAAAGATTGCACCCTTTCGGATCCAGACAGCCTGCATCGATGTCCGTGCATCAATCATACATTTGCTCAATTTACCCAAACGAACAAGTTCATGCAAAACACTTCGCTCCTCGATCGCACCTTCAAGCTCTTCAACAACTCCAATCAGCTTGTTGTAGTCCCCGCCATAAGTTGGTTCGCATTTGTGCCCTCCTCGCTGTACCTGGAACCTCGCGTAGATATTCGCGCCATAATTCAAAAGTTTCCTAAAACAGCTTCTCATATCCGGATCCTCGGGGAAAGCCGATTTCGAAGCAATATAGTAGATCGGGGCGACTTCATGGCGAGGAATTAATGCGGCATCAAAGGTCATCCTATTGTCGCCCGAAGAGTCGTTCGTATTGTCCATATCTGGAAGATTCCGAATAAGTAACATTCGACCATTTGCATCTGCTCCTCCTTGCAGTAATCTCTCCAACGCAGCGCTATTGTCCGCCTTGAGTGCTGCAAATACAGAGTCAGAGCGTATCGCTGCTCCATTGTTGATGAGTAAATCAATCAGATTGGTGCTGTAGCCTGCGCAGTCCAAGCAGCTTCGCCCCTCGGAATCAATAGCGTTTACATTGGCGCCTGCTTCGATCAATGTCTCTGCGACGTCTTTGTGGAAAGATCCGAGCTTGCCTAGCTGGAAATATTCCTTGTCCAACGTCAGATGGAGTGGTGTCTGGCCCGACGAATTCTCATGTTCAATATCTGCTCCAGACTTCAAGAGAAACGGTAAAGCTTGCGCACTCTGCCACCAGTGATTACCGCGCGCGATTATGTGCAACGCCGTGTTGCTATTTCTGTCCCCGCCGTTGATGTTCACCGCGTATTTGTCCACGAGAAGCCGAACAATGTCCATATTTGGGAGCTCTCGCCGGACAGCATATTCAAGCATCTTGTTTCGGAGTTCTTCCCCAAGTTGACCTTTTCTGACTGATTCATCCTGATCCAAATTGGGCTCAAAGTGAAGACCAGGCTTGGTAGCGTCATCATATGCGTGCCACTCTCCTTCGGCCAATCGCACTTGCACCTCCGCCTTTACAATGTAGTCAAACAAGGAGGCGAAGCCATGAGTAATGAGATACTCTAAATGCGGTATGCCTGGCAGGAGGAAGCGACAACCAGCTTCGACCATCTGCTTTATCAAATGATATTGCCGACGAACGATGATGGCATGGAAAATGTTAAAGTCGACACCTCCGGGCTGGAGCCAGCCGCTCTGTTGTTTCACATTGTTGGATGCACTGTCGCTGAACGCCATCATTTTCTCGTCAAATAAGCTGAGCGCGTTGTGGCCCATGACCTGCTCTGGTACGTTTCCAATTGTTTCCCAATGCTTTCTCTTGATCGCATTCAGACATTTGAAGGCGTAGTCGCTGTTGAGGGCAGAAGCTTTCCAAAATGGGTTCATATATCCCTTTGTTGGGTCACTGTGAAGTAGTGACAAGCTGATACCAGACGAAACCAGCATGTCAAGAATCTCCTCAAGTCTTGTTGACGCAAAAGGATGAGCCACATCTGACTGGTGCTCGAACATGGGCCTTGGTCGTGTCATATCTAGTGTTCGCAAAGCGGCAATAGCGCTACCTGGGGCATGGGCCTTCGAGGTCCATAGTCGGTTCTCCTGCTCCATCATTGCGCATGCCACAAAAAGGCTCCCAATGTTAGGGTTAGCGCCAGCATCTAGCAGAAGCTTCACGCTTTCCGGCCTTCCAGACTGGCAGGCATAAAACAACGCTGTGATGTTGTATGGCTCATATATGTTGTTGCAGTTCTTCACCACTGTAGCGTTTATACAATCGGCCTCTTCAGAAGGCGTATTGCCGAGACGGTCGTGTATAGCCATCAGAAGCAAGCCAATTGCATTGCTTTGCTTGCAGCGAGCGGCTAAATGAAGTGGCGTAAGCCCTTCGTGGTTGCGAACTGTTGGATCTGCACCACCATCCAACAGCAATTTGCACCAAGATTCCTCATAGACGGATGCGATGTGAAGTGCCGTGTTTCCATTTGCGTCACGTTCGTCAATATTTTGGCAATGGTGAATCGCATAGACTATGGGTTGGTCGAAAACAAACCTAGAGCTTCCGGCCTCGCAAGGTCTTGTGCACAGGAGGTGAAGTGGTGTTTGTCC
This sequence comes from Aschersonia sp. MBC 622, assembly GCA_030782805.1. NCBI lineage: Eukaryota > Fungi > Ascomycota > Sordariomycetes > Hypocreales > Clavicipitaceae > Aschersonia > Aschersonia sp. MBC 622. Next base: position 56,651 of record JARJPL010000177.1, on the reverse strand, counting down.
GGCGTGGTTTTTCTGCGACATATCCAATCCAGCACCAGTAAGTAATCGAACGAGGTGCATGTCGACAGCATGTCTATTGCGCGTATTTTGCACACGAGAACAGAGCTCATGCAAGAGATTGTTGCCAGCGTTGTCGACTGCCTCCAGGTCGAGTAAATCCAAACTATCCAGAGCATCCAACCACTGTACTATCAGACCCAGGTCGTGACTTGACATCAATCCCTTGATTGCCTCATGTGAGATTTTGCGGCCTTGGTAATCTCTGCTTTCTTTGGAAGCTCCGGCGCCCACCAGGTATTCAAGTGTCCACACACGCTCCTGGTTGATTTGATGCTGTCGACCGACAACATCAAATAGTACTGTCCTTCCATCGTTATCTGTGGCGTCGATATCCGCGCCAGCTTGAATAAGACAATCAGCTGCTTTGCGGCCGGTAGACAGATTGCTTATGCTTCGAAAGGGTGTCAGCCCGCAGTGGTTCTTCAAACTTGGATCCGCTCCAAATCGTAGTAGAAGAGTGACATGCTCAAGGTAGGTGTCCGGGGATGTCCGAGCAAGCAATAAATGCAGTGGGCTATTTCCGTCGTTATCCAAGATGTTAGGATCGCTGACATATTCCAATAGCTTCGAGATGGCGGCTTGCGAGCTCACACTTTGATGCAATGGGGTGCGGCCGTCCCTGTTGACCGCATCAACGTCGGCGCCCCCTCTCTTGACGAGAACTGATATGGCCTCAGGCTCGGTACAGAAGTGGAGCGGTGTAGACTTGTGCTTATCAGTAGCTCTAGCATCAGCACCTGCATTGATCAATATATTGGTAAACGTTGCGGACTGGGTAACTCGGTGCAGGAGTGTCTGATTCATATCGTCCCGCTGATTCACATCGAGTCCAGCAGCAAACAAATCACCGAACAATTTTTCAACCTCTGAGCAGATGATTGGATTCTTGACAATTTGCCACAACTTATGATTTTGAACCATGGCACTCAAACAGCTCTGAGTTGGACATCCTGTTGGCTTGGGGGTGTAATCAATATCGACACTGAGTGGATGCCGATCGCCGATACTCAGGGCCGCCGCATCCGCATTGGCGTGTAGCAAAATGTTGATGGTGTCGATATCAAGACTGCTGCAGGCTAAGTAAAGAAAAGTATCACCGTGGATTATGGCGTTGACGTCCACTCCGGGATGCTGGAGTATCCTAGAAACCAGCCGAGACTGTCCGCAACAGGCGGCCCATGCCAGCGCCCAATGCACAACGTCAACGTTCGTGACATATTTCAACATTACATTGAGTGTCTCCCAATGCCCCCTTTCGCAGGCATATCGAAGAGGACTTTCGCCATAGCTGGGTTCGCAATGACAACTGTACTGATGCGAGGTGCCAAGTCCCTTTCGGATCGTGGGGCTCACGCCAGCCTGTAGTAGAAGCTCAACGACCATGAAATGATTATTCTGTGCTGCTTGATGAAGAGGTGTATGCCCACTGGTCTTGTCCTCCCGATCTAGCTTGACCCCTGCTGCGATCAATGCTTGGACCGTGTCTGATTACATTGAGTGTCTCCCAATGCCCCCTTTCGCAGGCATATCGAAGAGGACTTTCGCCATAGCTGGGTTCGCAATGACAACTGTACTGATGCGAGGTGCCAAGTCCCTTTCGGATCGTGGGGCTCACGCCAGCCTGTAGTAGAAGCTCAACGACCATGAAATGATTATTCTGTGCTGCTTGATGAAGAGGTGTATGCCCACTGGTCTTGTCCTCCCGATCTAGCTTGACCCCTGCTGCGATCAATGCTTGGACCGTGTCTGCGTGACCGTCGCTAGCAGCCCACCAGCTGCAGTAGTATTAGCTAACAATGCGCGTAGATTGTGGAAGCTTGAGATGAGAAATCTTACAGAGGAGTTTTTCCTTGGTAATCTAGGGAATCTACGTCCGCACCGCGATATATGAGCTCCTTGAGGTATCCCGTGAGCCCTGATTTCGCGGCGATGTGGACTTTAGGAGCATCAAACGCCATCCTCTTGAACTGTAGACGGCACCAAGATGATCGGAAATGATCGTTCTCCAGAAAATGACGAATCTCAGGGAGAAGCTTCGTGTCATCCGATGACGCAGAGCACGTTGATATGACATGTTTGAACCAATTACTAGTCGCATACTTGAGGAAGGGGTATTCCTGCCAAAGCGCTATCTTTGTATCAGAAAGTCGTTGTCGTGATTTGTGGTCCAGGAGGGCAGGAGGAAAACTGCTCAAACTTCCACTTTGGAGGTAGCGGAGACAGGTCAAGGCCAGCTGCTCGTGGGCAGCACCGGAATCCAAGGCAGGGTAGCCGGGGTCGCCTTTTGCGCTTGTAATGCCTTTCAAGTAATCGGTAAAGGAGTGGTGTATAACGCCGACTGTTTCGTCAGCGAGTATCTCCAAAAGAGGACCGCAGGCTGCCTTGACGAGCTCTTTCCGCGCTTTCAAATCTTTGTCTACATTGACCACACTGATCATTTCGGCGATTTCAAGGAGACGCAGCGGTCGCGTCGCATGTGTCACTGCTTGAAGGATCAACCTCTGTGTCTCATCATCTACACCGGAGCGATCAATGTGCTCTCGAAGCAGATTCGTATAGAGGACATTTAAATCAGTGGGAAGATGTGCCAGAGCGGTTTGAACGTCAACATCAGGTTCGAGAAAAGTATCCATCGCCAGTCGGGAGTATAGAAAGAGTCCCTTTGCCCTGCCTGGAACCGCATTGACGATTGCAGGCCAATGTCTTTGTTCTATATGCGAAGTTTCCAAGGTGTGCTTGACGAAGCGAGAGATGTCGTTATCGACCTCGTCCTCTTGCAGTCGAATCTTGAGACAAGTAATCGAGCGCAGGGGAATTTCAACGCTCGAAACGGGGCGGCTTGTAATGAGAACCTTGGCTTTAGCAGGCTTCCAGAGCCCGAGGTTTGCTAGTGCTTTGAGGAACGCATCGTTGCCTTGGTCCATTTCGTCGAGAGCGTCAGCAATGCAGTACACCCTCTCGGAGAGCGAGGCAAAAGCCATTTTCAAGTCTTTCCACATGTCGTCCGGCGATACACTTTTCAATGACCGGCCCTCTTGGATATAGGAGTACAGCTGGCGCTGCAAAACCGGACTGTGCACCAAGAGCTGATCCATCCAGTCGCGCAGCAGCGCCGCGGGTTTATGGTTGGCATCGATGATTTGCCGTAAGAAAAAGTATAGGACTGGGCATTTTGGCTCAGACGCGGACAATTCGGCAATTATTTTGGCTGCCATGACTGATTTACCCGACCCAGGTATGCCCTTGATCCAGAGGAGGCCATAGTCTCGGCTCGTCAGCCACTGCTGGTACTCGGGAGATGCAGTGAGCCAGTTGCCGGTCCCCAAAAGGTACAAGGACGCATGCTTTTGGTATTCACCACCCGAAATGTCGTACGCCGTTGGCTCCAGCCACTCCCGCACTTCAGTAAGCTTCTCGGCAGTGAGTGGGGTGTTTTCGGAGATGTATTTGTCTGGCGCGCCCGTTACAACAAAGCCGTCACTGTTTTCGCCATTGGAACTGTCGAAATTTGGATTCATCTTACAATACTTTCAGTAGACATGAACAGTAATCAGGCCATCTTTCGTGTTAGAGCAGGCTGTGAATATGATGTAAGGATGTACACCAGAGGATCGGCAATAAACGCGGGGAAGTCCTTCAGACAGGCCTCAGCCACAGCCTGCTTTGAGCCTGCCATACCCCTGCGAGTTGCTTTCCGTATCGTTGCCAATAAAGACGATGTGGCGCGCCATTGAGCAAAGGTACCTATAGACCACCATTCGTTCCGGGCAGCTCCGCTGAATAGCGTAGTCTGACTGCGCCAGTCCAACAATCATTAGAAATCAATTATCTGCCGTACAAAGTAGCGCGATGACTGCTAGCAGACATACCTAAGGGTGGCGTGATTTCTGCACAACTTCACAAGCGGCCCAAAACGTATTTTGTGTAGATGTCATTTTTTTTATTTTCATTCCCTATGGACATCAAAATGCAGACCCTGCCATGCTGAGAATCTTTCCCATCCGGACGCAACACCACAAGAAAATAACAATAACCGCAGCATACCCCACGCAACCATTCTTTTTAAATCGTAGTCTCGTACGGGAGAGGGGTGACGGTCTCGGGAGGGACGTCGGTCAGGGAGACGGTGCGGGCCTCACGGGGCATGAGGGGCTGACGCTTGACCTGGACAGTGGTGCCGGAGGCGCGGGCGGCCTTCTTCTTCTCGGCGTTCTCCTTGACACGGCGGAGGAAGTCGTCGCGAGAGCGCGAGGGCTGGACGTGCTCGATGCGGATGTTCAGGCGCTTCTCGAGGTAACGGTGGTTTACCTTCTTATAAATGATTATACCGACGGAAGACTTGGTGACGTTGTAGACGACACCAGTCTTGCCGTGGTAAACCTTGAAGGGCATACTGTATACCCATTAGTTTCCAGCTCAATTCGTCAAGTCAAGCCCTGATTAATTTGCAGGCAGAAGTCGCATATCGAACGTTCGAATTGGGTTGGTGGTTGAATCTTACCCCTTCTGGACAGCACCGTTGACCTTGATATCGACGATGTCACCAACGCTATTCGCTCATTAGCCCTTCCATTCCCTTTCTCGCAAATTTCGCTCTCGGTCGGTTTTCGACATACCGGTACTGGCGCAGGTACGTGCTCAGGGCCAGCGTACCCTTCTTGCGAAAGTCGCGGCTGAAGGCATACTGCACACTTCGTCAGTACAAAACAAATCTTCCCATTTTCTCGGCATTTGATTTTCTCAAAAAACGTACGCGAGTGCCCGCTCTCTTTCCGTAGGAGTGACCCATTTTGTCTGATTATTACCGGAACGACACGGGAGGTTTCGGTGTTGGTGATCGTGGATTGGCAAGATGCTGCAAAATCGCGAGTGGATTGACTACTGATTTTGCGCACAGCTTGTGGGCTTGCGGTGCTTAGCTAATGCAACTTTTTTTTTGCCCTTGCCCACCCTCCTCGCTAGTATCTGTAGGGCAAAGAAATGCGTTGCTGGCTCGTGCGTCCTAGTTAGGGTTCGCAAAAATCGTCCACGTGACCCATTGCAGTCAAAAAAATCCCCAATCCCCACAACACTTTAACGATTTTGCAGGGCCGAGCTGCGCAGACCTTCACCCTCCAGCAACCACCACGGAGTAAAGTCAAGTGAGTACCCAAAGTTGAAATCGACTTGGAATTTTCAACCTCTAACATCATCAATTCAGGATGGCTCCCCGCGCTCACTCCAAGACCTCTCGTGTCCCCCGTAGACCCTTCGAGTCTGCCCGACTGTCAGTATTCACCGGCCACTGAATCAGAGCTTGTCTCTGTTCATGTCGATTGTGACATAAAACTGACTCCGATACAATAGTGACTCCGAGCTTAAGCTCGTTGGCGAGTATGGCCTCCGCAACAAGCGTGAGGTGTGGCGCGTCGGTCTGACGCTGTCCAAGATTCGTCGTGCTGCTCGGTAAGCCATTGCGATAGCTCGATTTTATATGTACGACAAATTTTTTGGCTAATGAATTTTCCCACTGCAGTCAGCTTCTTACCCTCGACGAGAAGGACCCCAAGCGTCTCTTCGAAGGCAATGCCCTCATTCGCCGTCTCGTCCGTGTCGGTGTCCTCGACGAGTCCCGCATGAAGCTCGATTACGTTCTTGCCCTCAAGATTGAGGATTTCCTTGAGCGTCGTCTCCAGACCTGCGTCTACAAGCTCGGCCTCGCCAAGTCCATCCACCACGCCCGTGTCCTGATCCGCCAGCGCCACATCCGCGTCGGCAAGCAGATCGTCAACGTTCCTTCTTTCATTGTCCGTCTCGACTCCCAGAAGCACATCGATTTCGCTCTCAACTCTCCCTTCGGCTCTGGCCGTCCCGGCCGTGTCCGCAGAAAGAAGGCCAAGGCTGCTGCCGACGGCGACGAGGGTGAGGAGGAGGAGGAGGAGTAAATGCATTGACTACACAGTGTTAGTGCTTGCCCTCTTCACGATTATTGTGCGACGAAAATGCCATTTGAAATTCGGAAAGGGATTTCGCGTCATAGCTCGGGGCGTTGATCAACGGAATAAAAAAGAATTTTTACAAACAATGACCGTATCTGGCTCATCTTAAACGCTTGTGTGAATGCCGGATGTGATGTGGTGTCCATTCAATATTGATCTCAGCCGTAAACTTGTGGTATCATTATTTTACATTGTATGTACAGTAGGCTCGTCCTATAATAGCTCGTCTTTTCCCAGGAATTTCGCCATAGGGTCTGCCGCCACGGTTCTTTTGCGGCGATACTCCTCCATCTCTTCCTCTGTGACACCGTTCAGCATTTCTTCTCGGGTCCTCTTGTTGGATCTCTTATCATCTTGCGCTTCGACGTCAGGCTTCTTGTCGTCCGCCGCCGCTGTCTCTTCGATGTCACCGTTACCGAGATTGGCGCCTGCGCGTTGCCGTTCCGAGGCCTCCCATGCTGACTTGCCTTCTTCTCCAGTGCAGTAACTGTTCTTCACAAAAGAGTGACAGCAAGCATAACCCCATTTGAAGCTTGACCACCAACTTCCCCATACCGACGTGTGGTTGTTGATCAATACGTCCTCCTTGTACTTGGATTTGGCCTTCTTTTTGGGTGCGCCCTTGATCAATCCTGTCTCGTCGTATTCGACAAAGGTTTCTGACTCCGTAATCATCATGTTGCGCAAAGAGCTTGGTATAGGCTTCTGTTCTCCGACACCATACTTGTCTTGAAGCTGCTTTTCTCTCTCGGCTCGCTTTTTCTCCTCTTCCTCAGCTTCCTTTTTGCGGAGAAAGGCTCCGGCTGTTGGGTTGGCTTGCATATGCAGGGAAGTGTCGCCAGTTTTCTCTTGGGCCTCCCATGCAAGTCGTTGAGCGTTTTCGAATTCACCCGCATCACCAGACGACCTCATAAACCCTTCCTCAGCAAACATATCCGCGGCTTTATCGGCAGTTGCACCACCATCGACGAGCGATCGTGTCTTGGGGTCGTACTTGGCGGATTCGAGATCCAGATTCAGCAAGTATTTAGCGGTGTCTTCTCGTATACGCAGCTGTCGTGTAGCTGTGCTCTGATGCTTGCTCATGTCGTTTTCTTCCGCATACTTGTCGCCGTCGTCTTCTTCATCCTCTACACCAACGCCTTTTTGTGCCATTTTCCTGAGTTTGTCCATTTCGTTGAAGTCATCTACCACATGTTTGTATTCTTTGGCGTCATAGCCGTTCCAGCGATCTCGTTTGGCGTCCCAGCCGAGGTTGACGTTTTGGAGGATTTCGTCGGCTTGAATATCCTTGCCGGTCCATTTCGCTCCCTTTGCGCGTGGCCGACTCAAACAGTCCTTTGCCTTGTGTGTCATGGCGCCGCAATTCTCGCAGGCACCTTTGCGATACTTGGTTGCGGCTGGGCCTGCCTTTCTGCCGCGGTCGTACCATTTTGTTGATTCTTTTGTTTCTTCGCGACGCTGATGCCTCAAGTAATCAGCTCCATCGTCGTCATCGTCGCCGGCATAAAAGGGCTTTTTGCTGATGAACGAGGGTATGTAGATATTTTCTTCCTTGTTCGCAGCGCCAGTCTCGGGCTTTCTGGATGGCGGAGGAGGCATTGTTCCGGTGACAAGCCGACGGCGCGCAGTCTACTTTACAAGCGTGTTGTCAATATCGGTAGCTATAGATCAACAGGAAATAGTGCGTAACGTGTTTTTGCAGAGCAGCGCGCCAATGCTGAGCTGATGACAAGGCAAAGTTGTAGAGAAGAAAAGGCAGCGACACTCGATAAAGAACCCGCTATCATCACGTGCGTTCGCGCAGTGGGGCATCTGTTGTCACTGCGTGTCGCGTCACGCCGCGCCATGTTAACCGGAGAGCTAGCACTAGATAGCGGCCTCTTTTCTCTTAAAAACTATTACAAATTTCATGTCTGATGACCCAAACGCGATGCAATCAGATGGATTCACGGATTGAGAGTAATGGACTTGTTCCGCGTCAGACTGAACTGCATCGACAGTTACCAGGCGACGCCCACTATACACGACCCGCAGCTTCGCAATGACATACGACCTTCACAAGCGGCCAGAGGGCCCAAAGTTCCCATCATTCGAATTTTTGGGTCAACGGAGACGGGCCAAAAAGTGTGTGCGCATGTTCATGGAGCCTTTCCTTATTTGTTTGTCGAATATGAAGGTGGCCTTTCTCAAGATGAGGGTATGAAAGACCGTTTCCTGTGAATAACAAAATATTAACTTGTCTTAAGTCGGATCCTTCATTTACCGACTGCATCTCTCTATCGATCATGCTCTATCCGTGAGTTTTCGACGAGACGAGCAAGGCCTCAATTCGAGATTCGTCGCGCGCATCACCCTTGTCAAGGGTGTACCGTTCTATGGCTACCATGTCGGGTATCGCTTCTTCCTCAAGATTTACATGTTCAACCCTATGGTGATGACGCGCTTGGCTGACTTGCTTCAACAAGGCGCTATTTTGAAACAGAAATTCCAGCCTTATGAAGCCCATTTGCAATACCTTTCTCAGTTTATGATTGACTACAATTTGTTCGGCTGCGACTATATGGATGCAGCTCAGGCAGCGTTTCGTGCACCAGTGCCAGCCCACAATGTCGGCTCAATTTCGTCGTATCTCTGGCATGACTTGTCTATACCTCAAGGTCGCATCACGGATGATCATTCGCTACCCCGTGTTAGTCGCTGTTCCATCGAAGTGGATATTTGCGTGCAGGACATAACAAACCGGATGCTGGTACAAGAGCGACAACTTCACCATCGTTTTGTTGAGCTCAAAGAGCCGCTACCCAATGATATGAAGCTTGTACATAGCATGGCAGGGTTGTGGAAAGATGAAACGGCACGGCGACGGCGGCGCATGCCCCGGCTCAAACCCGGCAGCACACCATTTCCACCCGAAGCTCTGGTACCGATGTCGGCGGAGCCGCGAGCCTCATTGTCGCAGAGTTGGCTCCACGAGGACGATTACAGGATGAAGGTTGAAGAACTTGCTGCTGCAGATCGCAAAGATATCGGCTCTGCTACACCTTCATTTGAGGAATTTGTACGACCGGTTCCATTCGAAGCGACTGTCAAGACTGTCTTACAATCAGTGGAGGATCTGCATCCTTGCAGCCTTCTGCCGGCACTTGATCTTCCATCAGCAGCTTCAGTAGGCAAGATTGACCCGGCCAGCAGTATTGAAGTTGATGAACAGAAAGTGCGGCAAGCAAACGATGTCGACGAGTCATTTTACTTTCACGAATCTGATGACGAAGCTCTGCATCAGTTGGTAGAGAAAAATGAGCAGGATTCAGACTCGGAAGCAATTTATATGAATTCGGCAAGTACAAGGGGAAAGCCATTGCAAGAGTCGATACCAGGGATATGTGTGAGCGGCTGCAGGACGGGCCGCCCGCCTGTCATGGCCGTGTCAGCCACCATTATAAACGCTGCTGAGAATGGCGGATTCATCGGGCGGTCTAGATACCACAACTTGCCGCCAACTCGAAAGAAAGAGCTGAAGCGTGCCGGCTCTGGGCTCTGGTCTGACATGATCTCGAAGAAGGCCAAAAAAGACGACGTGACACCGCCAAAGATGAAGGTAGAGCAAGGCACACAAGAACGACGAGCCACTTTTCATCCGTCATCTTCATCAGCGCCGAAATATTCAGACGGAACAACTGCACCCAAATCCACGCTCAATTTTGCGATTGTCAAGAATCAGAATGACCCTGATACGAGACTGCGCCTAAGCCAAAGAAGCAAGCCATCGGCTTCGCAAACAAGCGACGGCGGTCTACCTGAAAAGCGCCGGTCAGAGACGTTGCTTACTTTCACTCCATCTGGCAATCACGGGTTTGCATTTCCATCCTCGCAACCATTTTCATCGTCACATGCTAGCCTACTCGCTTCTACGAGCAGCAATGAAGCGGGCAAGATTCCACAAGCTATAGCTGAGACGTCGTCACGTCCAAGTATCATATTCTCAACGCTTCCACCGCCACCAAAAGACGCAGACTCTCTTGCACAGTTTCATTTGCCTGATCAGCTTTACCAGAACCCATTCTACAGCAATGAAAAGGATGTTCCTCCTAGGAGCAGAGAGTACGCAGGCCGTGAGTTTCGTTTGATTGGAAATACGCTACCGTTTCTGCCTGCTTTCGACTTTGGACATGACAGCAATGAAGCTCTAGAAGTGACGTCAATGTCCTCTGATTTGGTATTGCAGAAACAAAGAAGGTATTGCACTTTGCGATCATGGGAGATTGGTCATCCACCTCCCACGCACCTCGAGGTCCAGCACTGGCTTGATGATACTGAGAAGACTGCAAACTCAGCAACCTTTCTCCAGCGTCGCAGCAAACTACTGTCTCAGATTGACGGTCCCACGCCAAAGAATAAGCACGGATACAAGTACACGCAACAGCGCAAGTCCACCAGCGTTCAGCACGAAGCGCAATACATGAGTACCATGAGCCTCGAAGTTCATGTCAATACGCGAGCGAAGTTGGTACCGAATCCTGAAGAAGACGAGGTGCAATGCATCTTTTGGTGCTGCAAAGGCGACGAAGTCACATATGCCTCGCAAGATGACGGCGACGGTACCATTTCGGGCCTTATTGTACTGGCTTCAGACGGTGATGCGGCAAAACGCATGCGCAAAAGCTGCAGAACTGAAGTCATCGAAGAGAAAACCGAGCTGGATCTCCTCGTGCGCCTCGTTGACGTGGTGAAGGAACTGGATCCTGATGTTCTCACGGGGTATGAAGTCCATGGCGGCTCTTGGGGCTTCTTGATGGAGAGGGCACGACTCAAATATGACTATAATCTGTGCGATGAGCTCTCCAGAGTCAATGCCCAATCGCATGGAAGATTCGGCAAACAGAGTGATCGTTGGGGTTTCAACACCACGTCGACAATCCGAGTGACTGGTCGCCACATGATCAATATCTGGCGAGCTATGCGCGGAGAGCTTAATCTGCTGCAGTATACCCTGGAGAATGTTGCTTGGCATCTACTTCACCGGCGCGTGCCTCATTACTCTTACAAGACGCTGACGGCGTGGTATAAAAGCGGCAAACCCTACGACCTTTCGAAGCTGCTTCGCTATTTGCAAAGCCGCACCAAGATCGATTTACAAATTCTCGAGGCGAATGAACTCATTCCAAGGACCAGCGAGCAAGCTAGACTTCTCGGTGTGGACTTTTTCTCTGTCTTTTCCCGCGGCTCGCAGTTCAAAGTCGAGTCCATCATGTTTCGCATCGCGAAGCCAGAGAATTTTCTGCTGATTTCGCCGAGCAAGAAGCAAGTCGGCAGCCAAAACGCGCTGGAATGCCTACCACTTGTCATGGAGCCACAGAGTGCATTTTATAGCAGCCCACTGCTTGTGCTGGATTTCCAAAGTCTTTATCCAAGCGTCATGATTGCCTATAACTACTGCTACTCAACCTTTTTGGGCCGCATCGTGAATTGGTGCGGAACAAACAAGATGGGCTTTGCAGAGTATAAGCGACAAGCTGGGCTCATGGCGTTGCTGAAAGATCACATCAACATTGCGCCAAATGGCATGATGTTTGTCAAGGCCGAGATTCGCAAATCTTTGCTGGCCAAGATGTTGACTGAGATTCTGGAGACGAGAGTCATGGTCAAGAGCGGTATGAAGGAGGACAAGGACGATAAAATGCTACAGCAGTTACTCAACAACAGACAACTGGCTTTGAAGCTGCTGGCCAACGTTACCTATGGGTACACCTCGGCATCCTTTTCCGGCCGCATGCCGTGCTCTGAAATTGCAGACAGCATCGTGCAAACAGCGCGAGAGACGCTCGAGCGATCCATTGCCTACATACACACGGTCGAGAAATGGGGCGCCGAGGTCGTATACGGGGACACGGACAGCCTCTTCATCTACCTCAAGGGCCGCACCAAAGACCAAGCCTTTGACATTGGCAACGAGATTGCGCAGGAGATTTCCAAGATGAACCCGCGCCCGATGAAGCTCAAATTCGAAAAGGTATACCTCCCGTGCGTGCTGCAGACCAAGAAGCGCTACGTGGGCTACATGTACGAGACCAAGGACCAAGTCCGCCCCGTATTCGACGCCAAGGGCATCGAGACGGTCCGTCGCGACGGCACGCCCGCCGAGCAAAAGATTGAGGAAAAGGCGCTCCGGCTGCTCTTTGAGACGGCCGACCTCAGCCAGATCAAAGCCTACTTTCAAGCGCAGTGCGCCAAGATTATGCGCGGCACCGTCAGCGTCCAGGATTTTTGCTTTGCGCGCGAGGTGCGTCTCGGCAGCTACTCGGACAAAGGGCCGCCGCCGGCCGGCGCGCTCATCAGCGCGCGCAAGATGCTCGAGGACGCCCGCGCCGAGCCGCAGTACGGCGAGCGCGTCCCATACGTGGTGATTTCGGGCGCGCCCGGCGCGCGCCTCATTGACCGCTGCGTCGCGCCCGAGGAGCTCCTCGCCAACCCGCACTGGCATCTCGACGCCGAGTACTACATTAGCAAGAACCTGATCCCGCCGCTCGAGCGCATCTTTAGCCTCGTCGGCGCAAACGTCCGCCAGTGGTACGACGAGATGCCCAAGGTCCAGCGCATCTACCAGACGGCGCCGCCCGGCGCCGCTGGCGGCTCCAAGCGCTCGACGCTGGAATCGTACATGAAGTCGACGCACTGTCTCGTCTGCGGCGTCAAGTTTCTCCGAGAAGCATCCGCCGCGGCGGCAGCAGCAGCAGCAGCAGCAGTACACACCACGGCGCTGTGTCCGCGCTGTCGTGGGCCGGGCGCGCGGTCGTCGCTGCTCGCGCTGCAGACGCGGCTCGCGGCCGAGGAGACTAGGTATCAGGAGCTGCTCGCCGTGTGTCGCGGGTGCATGGGCGTGGCGCCGCTCGACGACGTGCCGTGCGACAGCAAGGACTGTCCCGTGTTTTGGACGCGCGTGCGGCAGCGCGGCAAGGTGGTGGGCGAGCGTGCCAATGCGCTGCCGGTCATGGGCAGCTTGGCGGAGGCGCTGAGGGTGAGGGACCTGGAGTGGTAATTGCGGTGGGAACTCTTTTGATATGTGGTTGAATAACTATTCTTGTTGCATGCTTTGGCGCGGGAGGTAATTGTCAAGATGGGATTGGGCAGGTTAGCGTTTGAATCTTTTACACAATAAAACCATGATAAAATACATTCTTCCAATTCGCGTACACATCTTTACAAGTATGCAATGCTTGTGATGCCATTTGCCAACCAGAAATCTATGCTAAAAAAAAAAAGGTCGACTTCCAGTCAACATGATCAAAACTCCGTCAACGCCAATACTTCCATTCTTGCTTTCACGCCCCTTGTGTGTACTGTATTTGTGATTCCCCCGCCCATCATCCCCTGTACAAACCTCCCCCCTTTTCTCTTCCACAATTACACCCGACTGGTCACTGATCTTGGCAGCGCCTCCTCTGTCCGACTCGTCGTTGTCGTTGTCGTTGTCGTCGTCGTCGTCGGAATTTGACTCTCATCCGCGTCTTCATCCATCCATCCCGCAAAACCATCATCGTCATCGTCATCGACGTTTGGTTCCGGCGGAGTCGTTGTTGATGGAGGCATCGCAACCAGCGGTTTGCCATCTTCTTGCTCTAGATCCTCCAGGCCTGCATCATCGACAACAAGTTTAGCAGGCAACGTGGCTGTTTCCATCTCGTTTACTGGCAGCGCGTCGAATGCTCGCGCGGGCTGCACAACAGGCGTCTTGTCCGCTTCTGGCTTCACGTCTTTGACAACTGTAATCGGCACCGGCACCGGTCTCCTTGGGATCCCTGCCGCCGCTACGCCTTTACTTTCATCATCATTGTTCCCCGGACCAAATAGCGCCCCCTCGTATTCTGTCCCATCGTCCAGCGGCGTCGGCGGCTGCGAGTCATCCGGCGCACTTATCACGAGAATGTTCTCTGCCGCGTTGCCGTTCTCCTCTTCCTTTTCCTCTGCAATCGCCTGACTCGCCCCTCGTCGTCGTCTCTGCGGCAACGGCGGCGGTTTCAGTTCCCGCTCTTGCTCTTCCTGCCTTTGCGAGTGACCCGTCCCTGGCCTCTCTGGCTCTTTGTCCTCGGCCGGCACCGGCACTGGCTTGCGCTTGGGTACCGGCACTGGCGCTGCTATCTTGGTCTTGCCGTTGGTCGGACCGGGGAGGGGCGTGCCCGGCGGCGGGAGCGGCTGCCCGCGACCCATCGGCTGGCTGAGGTCGACGTGACCCGCGGCCTCGCCATGTCGGCGCGCGTCCTTTTGCCGCTGGATGGCGTTCCATCCCCATTGTCGGGCCTGGTTGGCGACATTAGTCACGGCTGCGAGCGTATTGTTGCGCGGCTGCTGCTGCTGCTGTTTCGGCCCGTTTATGTCAGTCGTCGAAGCGATTGTCGAAACAGACGCACTCGAATTCTCGCGCTTCATAAAAAACTTGCGCCCGAGAGAGCCGGCCTGGCTGAAAGCGCCGCCGCCATTGGGCGACTGCTGGCTCTCGAGCGATCCGTGCGACGAGACCGTGTTTCGCCGCGTGGGAGCCGCGGCCGCGCCGTCGCCGTGCTGCTCTGTCGTTTCAATGGATCCCTCTTTGGAGGAGATGGACGAGGCGCCGCTCGACTTGACGCGCTTGTCCTTACTGGGCGACCCGATGGGCGTGACAATGGGCGATGATGGAGACGCCACCGCCGCCGCTGCCGCTTCCTGTTGGGCCTTGGAGTGCAGCGCGGCAATCAGGCTTGTGGCGTGGTCGGGCGGCGACGTCGAGGGCTTGAACCAGTCAGCGTGCGCGGGTTCCGTGCCGACAATCGGTTCCACGCTGGCGCGTTTGATGATGTTTGGGGACCGTGACGACGACGTTGTTGCGGCTGTGCTCTTGGCATCCAGGCTGACCGTGGACGCAGCAGCCGGTGAGTTATCTGCGCTTAGCTTATTCGTTCCGAGCTTGCGCCCAAACAGACCCGTCGCGGGCGTCGCCTGGCTCTCCAGCGTCGGCATCGTTTGGCTCTTTTCCACCGGTCGTACAGAAGCCTGCGTTTCCACCACAATCGCCGGCTCCTCGGGATCGGCGCCCACAACAACCGTCTCCGCCGGCCCATCAACTTCGGGAATCGTCACCGCCGCCGCCGCCGCCGTCACTTCACCTTCTACCGCATCATCCCCTTCAAAGATGCCCCCCCGCCATTCCTTGTGCTCTGTTCTGAAAAACGGCACGTCGTCCCAAAATGGCTGCACCAGCGTCTCGGCAAATACCTCCTTGATGCGGTTCTCAATCTGCCGCAGAATGAGTGTGTAGGTAATCTGGCGGCTGCTCACAATCGGCTCAATGGCCAGCTCCATCTTGGGCATGGCCTGAAACGACAGCCAAAGGCGGTTACTGGGCGGCGCCTTGATCCTGAAGAGCACGTGGCCTTCTATGCGCCGCAGCACCAGCGCGAGCACTAGGTTGACCTCGCGGGCCTTGAAGCGCGCGCCGAGTTCAATCTTGGCCGTCGCCGACATTTCCAGCCGAAATTGGCCCGAGTACCGCAGGTCCGCTTCGACAAGGCACTCGCCGTCGACGTTAAACTCCCTGAGTTTCAGATTGTGCAGAAACGGCGCCGCCTCACCCGTGTCAATCTTGCAAATGGCAATGTTGGTCAGGTACGAAGGCGTCTTGACGCGCGAAATCTTCTTCGTGATCTTGGTCGCGATGAAATTCTCGATATCCTTGGTCCGGTACACGCTGAGAAAGATGCGCCCCAGCACGGCATTGAGCCAGCGCGAATGAACCGTCTCCTCGGACGAGTGCAGCCGCTGCAACAGCGTGATGATGTCCTTGGTGTCATAGTGCTTGGGCTTGGGCGGGCACCGGCCGAGCCCAGGAAACGTCTGCTCCTGGTTGCGGAGCAGCGCAAAGTAGAAATCCTCCTTGGCAGAGCAGTTCTCGGAGAAGAGGTAAAAGGGCTTCGCGACGGGGCCGCTTTCGTCGCCGTCAGGACTGTCGCGCCGCGAAAGGCGCAGGGCGTTGCGCTTGATAAACAGCTCGCCCTCGGGGGTCTCGTCGCCGCCTGAGTAGATGCTAATGTCGTAGTGAGCGAGGCTGATGACGTGACGGACCTCGAGCTGCTCCTCGTCGTCAAAGAGCATAATGTGGCCGTGTCTGCAAAAAAAAAAAAAAAAACATGTCAGTGCTACCTTTCCAGTCGTCTCCAAGAGCACCACCTACCGCAACACCACGTAAAACACATTGCCAGCATTCCTCGGCCTGTGACTCATGCTGTTATTCTCAATCGGCCCAGGTACGGGCCTCCGGTCAAAGATGCTCCTGTAGAAGGTTTGGTAGACGCTTGGGCTCGGCGGCGCGACCGTGGCGGTGCCGACGGGTGTGGCCCGCTCAATCGGCTTCGCGTTGATGCCCATAGGCGTGTACTCCCTACACACGGCAAAGTAGCCCGCGGCGACATCAAGCTCGTAACCCGCCGCGTCGCTGTCGTTTTTCCGCCGCCCGCTCCGCCCGTCGTCGTCGTTGTGCTTGTCACCCCGCTCTTTGGCCCGGCGGGCGTCGAGCGCGGCCATGTCGTCGCCGTCCTGCACCACGCTGTCCGGGTGCCCGTCCGGGATCTCATCCATGTCCCGCCGAAAGGGCAGCGTGTAGTGTGCGTGCAGCAGGACGAGGCCGATAAGCAGCGGGACAAAGGTGACGCCTCCGAGAAGGTACGCCACCAGCAGGGCCGTCCAGGGACCCATGGCTGCTGTGCGTCTGGCGGTGTGCGTGTATGCGTGTGTCGGTGGTTGTAGAGAGAATTCGGGTCGAAGTTTCGGGGTAACGTAGACGAAAGATCGAGATAATGGGTTTGTTGCTATGATGAGCCGAGACGGAGCTGCATGTCCAACGTGGTTGCTGATGGGTGACAGTTTTAATAAAGGTGTCCTATATCCACAGAATGCCGGCCGGTCCGTTTGTCGCCGGGAAAAAGTTGTATGATGAGGAATGAATTTATTGACGAGGACCGCTAAATCAAAACGGAAAAGAAAAAGGAGAAATGGACGAGAACCAGCAACGAGAGACGGAAGTGTGTTGTGATGTTCAAATAAAGTTGTCTTCAAGAACAAGGTGTCACGTCACTGTTTGGACAAGCTCCAGCGCCAAAAAGTTGGGGCTACCTAGCGCAGCGCGTGCTTCACCTACGTCATGTGATGGGTCGACAGCCTCGTCTCACCAAATACAGCGTCAACGCAGTGTGACACTCGTTGAAGCCGCTCAAGACTATTTGTTTTTATTCTGAGAGACCAGCATGGCTCAAACTTGTTGACGCTTGAATGTAATCTTTGATGAGGCGATCACCATCTGTACTTGCACTACCCAGACGCTAAATGCATCACCATGGTTCCACTGGTCGAACGGGCGCTAATCTATTGTAGGGGCCATCTGAACATTGCATGATCCTCTTACAACGGAAATTGAAAAGTTCTTGTTCCAACATGGTTACCTTCCAAGTTGAAAATGACATCTCACTTGCAGCCCACGACCGACGCCTCACGTCCATACAGCCACGACATGCTTGCAACAGAGTAAAATATTTTCATGCTAAACAAAAAGCTCGACAAAACGCCTCTTGGCTCAAGGTGAAAGAAACATAAGGTGTCTAGTCTGGTCTGTGCCAAAGAATATAGATAAAGTAATTTTCCCCGTCCGCAAACAAGGTCCCTGTCAACAGACAACGGCCACGGTGGACAAGACACTGTAAAACAAAACCAAACAACCCCATGTTCCTAATTTACAAACAATAGAAAAGGAAAGTTGCAGTTTTCTTTCGACTGCGAGTGTGAGAGAGTGGCTATAGTTTCAACAGCTGATGCTGCGTGCATAAACTTAAAAAGAGTAAAGGAAAATCTCGACCGAGGCAAGAAAGTTTCGTCAGAATCATCAGGTTTTGAATGTGAATCGCGGGAGTAGACTATCCCCAAGGTTCCGTAAAGAGTGTAGAGTGTTTCGTAAAAAGAAATTCTGTGGTAAAATGTACCATTCTAAGAGGGTTGCAGCGTTTAAGCGCGCGTTCGCATAGACGACACGGGCGTCGTATTGGCCGAGTGCGTAGGATGGCCATGGCTGTGGCGATGGCGCTTCGACGAGTGAGGAACGCTGCCCACATCATGCTTGCCATCACAGCACGCTCGCACATTCTCCAGACGGTCCGCGTCGCGGTCCTGCCGCTCAATCAATTCGCGCAGATCCTCGGCGCTGTCATGCACCTGATTGGTTGTATACAGGTCAGTGTTGCTACCGCCTGCGCGGCTCCGTAGAGTCGAGAGTTTCCAGTATCCGCTCATCTTGCTCAAGGTGCTTCTCGACGCCTTGTTGGCAAGATCATTGCGGTGCGGAGTTGGCGTCAGCGTCGGTACCACCAACGAGTACATTTCAGCGGGAGACTCGTTTTTCACAGCGCGCGAATTGTACGACGAAACCGATTGCTGCTCCGGCCGGTGGCCCTGCGCAGGCCGGCGACCATATTGTGGGTTAAACTCGTCGACATCTTCGCGTGTGATGGAGCCCGCAACATCCTCGGCATCATACGCCGCCTGCGGCTCTGTTCGAACCAGCAAATACGACAGGGCATTGAACCACGTTTCGTGGCGGTGGCCGGTAGGGCAGGTAAATTTGATGGTGCGGCCTGGAGCAATAATCACCAGACTCTTGCGGTGCAGGCCCGGGGGCATTGGGTTGTCGTCCGTGACTACACGCACAGCCTCAATAGGCACGCTCTTGGCCTTTAGCTCAGATCGTCCAGCGCTCGACGGATCCTTTTCGCCCCAGTACAGAGTCCGCGTGTAGGGGTGAACCCAGAAGTAGCGGCGGTGTCTGTTGGCAGAAAGCTCACCACGGCCAGTCTTGCGTGTGTACTTCCACAAGTACTCGCCAATCATGGTCTGCGTGATGGCCTGGATCATGCGAGGATCCGTGTTGGGGCCGAAGCCAGTAGGGTCAATGTCCGTAGCTTGCAGATCGAAACGCGCATCAATATCGGAAGCGAAGGACGACACCGAAGGCTGCCTAGCAACGACTGGAGGCTTTTGCTGAAATTCGACAAAGCCGCCAGTGCGGGCAGCACGGGGAGTTGGCGTGCCATGCTGCCCCGATCCTGATCGCCTTAGTTGGCTTGGTGTGCTGGGACGCTTCATAGCAGAAGCAGGCCACAGTGGCGGGCCCATGTTGCTCTGTGTCTGGGCACCGGCGGCTTGGATAGCTTGGCGATGGTTGACAGGCAGAGGAGGCGCTGACCCATAGACTGACCGTCTTCCACTGGCTGCGCTTTCCGGACGAGCAATGACAGAGCCAGTATCATACATGGAATCGTCAAGGTCCATGCCGCGATTGGTGTGGCTTGCCAGGCTTTCCTGCGAACGGTGGATGCGGACAGTGCCTAACGTTCCAGGGCTGCCAACTGAAGCAACTGATGGGCTCTTTCTGTGACTCTTTTGCAGACGATCGATCGCTCCACCAGTCAGGGCAGTCTGAGCACCCTGGTCACTGGTGCTGGGCAACGCAGACTTGCGAGGTGGTCGGGTGGAGCCATTGGTCGAAATTTCTTTGAATGGCCGCTGAGACTCTGGAGTCTCGGCATCAGGAAGATCTGAAGGAGATTGCCTTGTCTCATCTTCAGCGATGACAGGTGAAGCGTCCTTGCCCTTTCCGCGTCCAAAGAGGGCTCCGAAAATTTTGTTGTTAGGTGTCTCGGGCACAAGCTTTTCAGGAGTGTCGAGGTCACGCGGGAAGATGAAGCCATCTCTCCTTCCATTTCTTGGTGATTGCGGCTCAATATTGACATACTGAATAGCAGAGAACGTGAGCGCGGGAACGCTCCTGGGAATAGTCCTCGGCATAATTGCCTCGGAAGAGATGGACGACAGCGCCAGGGTAGGTGGACGCACTTTCGCAGGGCTGACCGGCACCGTGTGCTCAGTCATGACTGATGAGAAGCCAAAGGCAGGGAGAGCAGGCATTGACTCAGACACTGGCGATACTCGCTCGGTAGCAATGACAGAGAAGCCCAAAGCAGGTCGTTGTGGGGACTTTGGCTCAATGTTTTGTGTGTTAATGGACGACAGACTGAGCTCTGGCATGGGAGCGGGGATCGCAACGGGGGCGACGGCCTTGGGCGTGGTAGGCGTAGGCAGTTCAATAGGTTCGACAGCCTGGGATTGAATCTGGCCGAAGGACATGACGGGCACCGATTTCTGAGGACTGGCAATGGGCTCAACCGCCTGCGACTGAATCTGGCCTAGAGCCATGACAGGCACAGGTTTCTGAGGGCTGGCAACAGGCTCGACAGCTTGTGACTGAATCTGGCCGAAGGACATGACAGGCAACTGTTTTTGAGGGCTGGCAATGGGTTCGACAGCCTGGGATTGAATCTGGCCGAAGGACATGACAGGCACCTGTTTTTGGGGACTGGCAATGGGCTCGACAGCCTGGGATTGAATCTGGCCGAAGGACATGACAGGCACCTGTTTTTGGGGACTGGCAATGGGCTCGACAGCCTGGGATTGAATTCGGCCCAGAGCCATGACGGGCACAGGTTTCTGAGGGCTGGCGACAGGCTCGACAGCTTGTGACTGAATCTGACCCAAGGACATGACAGGCACATATTTTTGAGGGCTGGCAATGGGCTCGAGGTCCTCGGACAGAATAGTAGACATTCTCAAGGTCGGTGGTGTGACTAAAGGTTCGCGAGGCTCTATATTCTGAGACTGGATGTAAGAAAAGGCCAGATCCTTGGGTACCACGACATTCGGCGGGACAGGGAACTGGGCAATCTTTTCATCAATGTCGCTGTTGGAGAAATTGGACGTGCGGCGCGACGCATCCGTAGCTGTAAGATCGTAGCTCGACCGCCACTCTGGCAAGTCTCGGCTCGTGTTGATGACGGAGCCCGAAGAGGTTGGACGAATGTTCTCGAGGGCCTCAGGTCGCATGGAGCCAGGCTCTGTCATGGTCGAATTGTCAACCATGACAGCGCGTGTAGGCATGGGCGGCGGAGGGGACAGCGTGCGGCGAATTGAGCCGGGTGTGAGGGAGCGCATGGTGCGCGTGCGGGGAGTGCCATTGATAGAATCATCCTCACTACCATCGAAATCCTGAAGCTCAGAAAATAGACTCTGACCAGGCGCGCGTGGCGTGCCAGCGCTGCCAGCATGGCTGATAGGACTGCTATGTATAGTGGGCTCCTCGCTGTTTTGGCGGGAGCGGCGAGACCAGGGCAGGCGGCTGAGGCTGAAGCGGCTTCTGGTCGATGAGACAGTGCCGGTGGGCGTGCGCACGTCACGCAAGGTATTCGGAGCTTCGTCGGCAGAGGTCGAAGCAGTGCTGTGGAAGGATTCGCGGGTGCCATTTCTAGCAAGAACAGCAGGTAAATTCGGGGTCTGCTTCATCCTGCCAAAGCCTCTAGACTCAGTCTCTGTTTCATCACCATCACTGTCTGACATGACTTCGTGACCGGTCTGAAAGTCATCTGTCTCAGTTGCGCGCTCGTTTGCCGTCTCAAAGGCAGATTCACTAGCCTCATTGGCAGTCTCAAATTGGTCGCTTGGCTCAATCGAGGGCAGTATGGTCTGTCTTGTCGCAGTAGGGCTACCAGAAGGCGAGCTGCCGTCATTCTCTTCCCATTCCGGATCATCCAGGAAGATCTCATGCTTGCCGGAGCGCATGCTACCAAGCAGTTTGGCGGGGGCTTTGTATTCCTTTGAATCGACCTTGCGGCTGCGGCGGTTGGCGCGCATGTTGCCGCTAGCTTCGCCGCGCTGCTTCTCCAAATCCTCGCGCAAATCTTGAATGATCCGGCGGAGTTCAAGCTTCTCGGTCTTTTCGCGGTGAATCTGATTTCTTTGGCTCTGTATGGTCCGTTGCGCATGGCCGAGGGAAGACTTGAGAGTCTCCGTTTCCAAGACGGCATGTCTGGGAGTGCCCTTGATAGGGGAGGGCGGCGGCGAGTGATCGGGAGTAGCATGCTCGGCAGCTGTGTTAAAGTCATCGTCGCTGAGTCCAGAACCAGGTTCGCGATCCGTCATTCTACCACGATGCGCGGAGATGGCACTGGCAAGCTCTTGGTTCTGACTGTGCAGGTCATCAATCTTTTTCTGAAGAGCTGAACGTTCATCTTCGCCCAGATTCAGGTTGCGCTTGGCAGAACCAAGCTCAATGTCATGTATTTTCACGGCAGCAGCGTGCTCCTCGGAGAGTTTTGCAAGGGAGGCCCTGATCTCGTCGACTTCCTTTTGAGCGACCGCCTTTTCCCTGTTTGCGAGGCTGAGGGCCTGGGTCAGCTTCTTTTCCTTGTCGGCGGCTTCTTTTTGGAGAGAATTCATTTCCTGCATGCGCGTCTCGAGGTTCCAATTTTCGTCCTTGTAGCGGTGCTCGCTCTCATCGAGAGTCTTGAGACGTTGGTTGAGGTTCTCGGTATCGAGTTCGAGTCGGGCCTTGTCGCTCTGGAGCGTCTTGACCTCTTCTTCGCGTTCAGAAAGGAGTGATTGGAGATTTCGGACCTGGGCTATGAGAGATTGGCTGATTTCGGCGGCAAACTCAATGTCGTGAAGGCGGTTGGACTGCTGATTCCTAGCCCTGCGCTTGGGGACGGTGAGCTTTGTGGGGGAGCCTGTTGCGTGGCCGTCGAATTTAGAAGGGCTGATGGAACGCTGTAAGACGGGGCTTGTTAGAAACTGTCTGAGTCGGTTGGAGAGATAGGCGATGTGAGCAACTTACCCTGCCGGTGCGACCATCGGGTGCGTATGGTGTGCCGCCATTCTCATTGGAAGGAATCCTCTTTGGTAAAAAGGCGCGAGCAGACTCACGGGCCAAGTCGTTATACTCGCGCTCAATTTCGACAAGCTTTTGGCGAAGCTCGGGGCCTAACTCGCCCTGAGCCTGGAGGTTCTCGATTTCCTGCAATTGCTCGGCCAGCAATTTACGTTGGGAGACAAGAGCAGTGCCAAGCTTGCCGGCCTCATCAAGTCGGCGCTCCGTCTCGGCTAAATGAGACTCGAGGGCACGTTTGGCCTGGCGTGGGGAGGAACCGGGCCCAGCAGCAAAAAGCTCATGATCAAAGGCCGAAAAGCGGTAGTGAGCAGCTGATGACGTGCTAACGACGAATGGGTCGTTGGCGGCATCGTCGTCGGCCGCAGGCGCAGCGAGACTGGGTCTGGCCGAGGCGATAGACGAGGCCATTCTGAAGGAAAGGACAGAAGGACCGCCTAAGGCCAGCGGGAGACCATGAAGCTGGCCAGGAAGCTGGTGAGTGTTGTTTGCGAGGCGGAAGGGCGCTAAGATGTCGGGCAGGACTTCCGAGGAGAAGACGAGCTTTGTTGGCCGTCGGTCGTGAGCTTGCAGTGGAAAGCACGAATTGATCGGGTCCGAAAGAAGCGCCCCTTGCGTTGAAAGCGGAGGATCAAGCAGGGGTTAGGAGAGACAAGATGCAGGTCTGGCGACACAGGACTGGGAGGGATGATTGTGGCGCCGATTTGGGCAGGAAATGAAAAACAATAGGGCGCTGATGCGAAGGACAGAAGAGTTGAGATGACGATAAAGGCCAGCAAAGAATAGTTGGTGGTGTTTGCTTGACTCGAGGGCTAGCCAGGCTCCTGGTGGAAGCGGATGCCGAGCCCGAGAGAAACGCGGCGTGCGGCGTCTGGTAGAGTTGGGCGGCAACACAGATTGTGCTGGAATGACGCGTGTTGACAATCGACCAGGTTGGGCCAGAGAAGTAGAAATAGCTAGGATCTTCTTGTTCTGGAGTTTGCGGCACCTGTGGTCTCTGTTTTTTTTTGATTTCTTGGTTTGGTCGACGGTAAAATGAAAAAAAGCTATTAATGGAGGAATAGAATTCGAACAGAAGTCGAACAGAAGTAGGACAAGGTCGTAAGTCGTTGAACAGGAAAAGTTAGGAATTTCCGGTAATTAGATTAAAAGGTGCAAGACGCTGTTTTTTTGGTTCTCAGGGTGTACAGGACACCAAAGAGACTGGCGTGTTGAGCTAGACGGACGGGTTGATGGATCACGGAGAGACAGCGAAGCGGGGGCCGAGATATCAAAAGACGCGTCGAATGCAGAAAAAAAAACGGAAAAAAAGAGGCTATCGAATGAGCGGCAGGAAGGCGAAGGGTTGGTTCGAATTGACGTAGACTCAGCAGCGAGGAGACGAGATCTGCGTGAGCTATGTGGTGATGGAGGGCGTCAAAGGAAAAGAAGCACCTTGAGGGAGGAAAGGAGAGGGAAGAGAGTAGTCGTCGTGATGCTGTTTGTCTGTTTTTTTTTTTTTTTTTGCTGCCAGTTGCCAGTTGGAAGCGGGGTGGTCAGCGCGTACCTTTACAGGGGAGGTACAAAGAGATGCAGGCAGTAGTTACAGCGCGTGAGCCCGCTATAAGAAGAACAGTCAGGTGGCTGCACCGCATCCGTGCATCCACGCCGAAAAAAACAAAGAAAAAACAACAGCCAATCGTCTCCGAGACCAATGTATAATAATGCTATCCGAGACGTCATCTCATGGCGCGAACCCTAGTACAGTTCGGGAGCTGGTGAGAGAGCGTCCGCCGACAAGCGTGCTTGTGTGCTCATCTACAGTGAGCTTTCCAGCAAGCGCGAGAGCTCGCAGCCAAACAGCTTACAGTGGACCAGAGGTAGTGGGGAGCTCAAGTTGCTATAAAGACACGCTAGACCATTTTTAGTCATACACAAGAGACACCATTTTTGTACCTCGACACCTCGACACCTCGACCAAAGCCTGCTACCAAAACTTTGGTGTCATCACTTCGTACAAGGGTAGGTAGCCTTGTTCTTGATAAACACCATTCAACCACGTACAGCAAAGTATTCTAGCGCCGCCCATTTTGCGCGCCCATCATCAGCACCGGCCAATCCCCTCTCACAACCTCGTTGGTCTTTGTTTACTTTTCCCTCTTCAGTATTCATACCAATCTTCTCTTCTGCCCTATTTCTTCCCCACCCGTCCCATCTCACCAGCCAAGGCTGCCCGTATTTTTATCTGCAGCAAGCTGGAGCATTCCTCCTGAATATTGGCCAGCCTCACCTGTCATTGCGACGGCTGTCATAACATGTGGAACACACACGAAACAACAGTATAATTGCATTTCAAGAAAACCCATCCGCAGTGGAATATAGAATATAACCGATAAATATGGCGGTAACTTTAGAGGTCACAAGATAATCAAGGCGGAAAATGAAAAGAGTCCTAAAAGCCATTCATCGTCGTAGCATGACGCGCCTCTGCTCTGCATAAGGTTGCCTCATTTAGCTCAGCGCCACGCTGGCTTGCCCGCCAAATAAGGGCCCCATGTCAACAATGCGACACATCCCCTGCGACCAATCAGTGCCTCACATTACCTACGAAAATAGAAGGAGAATTCTGAGCCATTACTGCACCTACCCGGCATCTTCTTTGTTTTGTTTTGTTTTCTCGGTCGTTGTCGGCTGAAAATAATGCGCGACTTCGGACGAGCATGTTGCCTAGATAGTACGAACAGTTTGCTATGCTTATCAGTTATGCAGAGCCAGCTGTGGCTTGCCGACGCGTGGCAGTGCCATCGAGTTGCGGATATGCTTGCAGTTCCTGACAAGTCTGCTTATTGCCTGTATTATACGGCAAAGTATCCACGGACATGCCGAAATGATCCCCACGACTTGCTACTGATAATTTCATGGCATTCAATCTTGGTCGTTTCGAGTACTCATACTATTATTCTTTGGCTCCGCCCCCAATTTATGGCAGCCCCTGGTCTTGTGACTCGAATGTCATCTCGTAGAGCTGTGGCTGAGTATTGAATAAGCTATGTGCTTTGTTCCTGCAGAACTTTTATGCTCGAACAAGATACTCAGCCATGATATATTTGCCACAAATGACGCAAAGTTCAGCAAACCTTGCGCGTCTTGGCCGTTGCCAATGACGCGACTAGTTATGCGTACTCGGCGCGAGCTTATTCCAAGCGCGTCAATCCCGCCCTAGTCTTCATTGGGAAGCGCAGCAAAGACACACAGCCAAACGTTGCCGCCGACGGCAACAGGGACCTCGCTGTCAGACATACATGGCCAAACTACTTGCTCTCGGAATTTTTGCACTGGTTCGTGGTTTGAAAGAGGCTGGTACCACTTGTGTCGTTTGCGCTCGCGGACCGCCCCTCACCAAAAGTGGCTGTAGTTAGCGATGAGGACGAGCATGCTTAAGCTTCTCATCTTGCTATTTCCCCTCGTTGTTCTTCGATTCGCGTCGTAAAACGGAGAATATGATACTGCGTCAAATGCTAAGCCGATTCATCGATTGCCAGATTAGACATGAAATTGCTCATGCCGCGGAGCACATTCATCACCAGATCCGATACCATCTCCCCGCCAATAAGTCCGCCTTGGGTCGCTAGGAGTCGCCGCGCCATAGATACTCGTGGCTCTACATCTTTCAGACCATCAGCGCCGAGACATTCTTCTAGATATACCGTATGACGGTGTGGCTTTCATAGCCTATTTTTCAACGTAGCGATATGATTAGCAAAGCAAGAATTTCGCCCAACTAGTGCAGATTACCAAGCGTTTAATGCTAGTTTGCCACCCATTTCCAACTTTAGCTACAACAAGATGCTACAAAAGCATTCGAGAAAAATCTTATTAATTAACCAAAACGGTTAGAAGACAAAACTAGCACTCTCTTTCTCGACAAGCATGTATTAGCTGATAGACCTGACCTCTCTGCTTCAGCTGACTCACCCAAACATTTACAGCGCCACTTGCGACTTGTTAATTGGTCTAGCCTAGCCTGTCCCAAATCCTCAAATATTCATCCTCAACCAACGTCAACCCGACCACACCCTGCCACGATTGACCACGAATTGCCCCTTTCCACGCCGTCGCATACACACAATAATGGACACTGAAGCCGCGGCCGCTGCGCCGGTCGCCCTCTTCAAAAAGCGCGGCGCCAAGGGCAAGGCCAATATTCGCAAGCGGCCCGCGACGCCACCGCCCGCCGACAGCGACGACAGCGACTACTCTTCCTCGGAGGACGAGTCGGGCCAGCGTGTCAAGCGCCGCAAGAAGACGGCCGTCGTGACGGCCTCTTCCAAAGCCGCCGCCGGCGCTGGCGCTGGCAAGGAGCTCACCGCATCCGCGTACACGGCCGACCGCAGCGCGCCCCTCTCGTCCGCCAACGACGCCACCAAGCAGAGCAACTGGTACGACGAGCACGCCGCCGATGCGCTATCCGCCAAGACCCTGCTAGGCTCTTCGTCCTCTGCCTCGTTGTCGTCGTCGTCGGCCGCCGCCGCCGCCCGAAACGCACCCGACGGCACGTACAAGGGCCTCGCGAACCAGACATCCTTCATCACCAAGAACCCCGACGCGCCGCAGCGCTCCGTCGGCCCCATCAAGGCCGCCACCAACATCCGCACCATTACCGTCATGGATTTCGCGCCCGACGTCTGCAAGGACTACAAGAAGACGGGCTTCTGCGGCTTTGGCGACAACTGCAAGTACCTGCACTCGCGCGAGGACGTCAAGCAAGGCTGGCAGCTCGACAAGGACTGGGACATTACCTCCAAAGGCAAGACGCACCTCGGCGGCACCGTGGTGGCGAATGCGAACCGGGATGCGGCGGCGGCGGCGACGGCTGGCGGTGAGGATGCGGACGAAGAGGCCATGCTGGAAAAGATTCCATTCAAATGCATAATTTGCGAAGGCGACTACCGCGAGCCGGTCGTGACGCGCTGCGGGCACTACTTTTGCGAGCCCTGCGCGCTGCAGCGCTACCGAAAAGATCCGGCGTGCGCGGCGTGCGGTGCGGGCACGAATGGTGTCTTCAACTCGGCCAAGAAGCTCAAGAAGCTGCTGGAGAAGAAGAGGGATCGAGCGGAGAAGAAGAAGCAGACAGAGGGGAAGGAGGGGGAAGAGGTGAAAGAAAAGGAATAGCGAGAGAGAGAGAGTCGCACGGCTTGATGGTGTCTTTATGTACAATATAAAAGTTTTCTGGCATGGGCAAGGGGAGTTGAGGAGAATGAGCATTTAGAAGCGCGAAATACCCAAGTTGCATTTTTTACTGGTCGTCATGTCAATGTTGAAACATTAAAGAATCATAAATCACTGATATGTTGACAGCGATGAACAGTACGGCTCTGATTGTGATTATGCTACGGGGGCAACTTACCATGCCGCTCCAACACTATGTATTCTGTAACTTGATCAACTGTCGTCTGCTGCTTGACAAGCCGCCATATCGGCCTGCGTGTGCCTGGCAAGGCATCTTACTCTGTGCCTTCTCATTTGCTGGGTGTGATTTTACGAAAAAAAAAAAAAAACGTTTGACCAAGGAAACTTGTCCGTAAACGATCGGAAGATGCTGTCGCTCACATTCGGTGTCAGTAAGTGCTGACATGATTTTGCGCTCTATGTATGCATCTACTGACGGTAGGAAAGCTTCTTTGACAGAGACGAGCGCACCTATGGTCGTCATTGCAGGAGCTCTGTTTTGGACAAGGGCGGACCACGTCATACTAACGGCTGCCTGCAGGATTCGCCTGTGTGTCTCGCATCCAGGAATAACTCGATAAGCCCGAAGTACATGATCCCCCGAATGTCTGAGTAGCATCTTGGTAGCTTCTCAGAACATATCCAAATATTCAAGCTTGTTTGCTTGGACGAAAAGGCTGGCTTAATCCTAAAGGACACGCTTGTGTTCATCGACACGAGAGAAGTCACCTTGCTGCACCGAGCTGTTGGTTGTGGCAAATCCACATGTTTGAGAGCACTGCTTGGCCAAGTTGCTCTGAAAAGGCAGCATTTTCTCTTGCGTCACTCTCTGTCGCCTACACCGGTCAGCAAGCAGCCTTGGCTGCTCAGTGCCGCAATCCGGGCCAACATAAGCAGCCACAAGACTTATATCCCGGGTTCTGTACTTAAAATAGTCTTCCAGCTGCGCATTAAATGTGTATTTGCAGCAGCTGCCGGATGCTGATTAGACAATGATCGGGAATGATGGCAGTAATCTCAGCGACGGACAGAAGAAGCGAGGTAAGCCGACCAACCCAATCATCTCCCTGTTTACCCTCGAGCTTCATCCCAACATGACACGCAGTAGTCTCGTTTGCACGCGCCCTAGATTCCCCAAGGCGGACATTACCGTGCTGGACGCCTCTTTCTCCGCGCTCGACAATGAAACTTGGGCTCTAGTCCGCAGCCGGCTCTTTCGCTAAAGGCAACGCCACCACCAAAGGCTGGGACTTGAATATGAGCACGAGCATGCGCGAGCATTTCGTGGACGCCTACACTATTCTCCACGTCACTGATCAGGGAGAAGTGGTCAAGGTGTCTCTCAAGGAAGCGGTCGTCTACCCGGAAGACCTTGTTCGCGAGCTGCCTCTGCAGAAAAAGGTCGAGGCCGAGGACGACGGCAACTTGGAGGAGCTTCCCGCCGTGAAGGAGGTGGAGGAATCAGAGGAAACGATTATAGCAAAGACTGACAAGGGAGGTTTTTCACTATGCACGTACTATCTACGTCCCATCGGCTATTTCAGAGTCAGTCTGCTCATTCTGCCAAAACTTATTTGGACCTCCCCCCTCCCCCTCCAAGATGATGCCCAGTAAGCATTTCTCTGCCGCCCTCTACCTAGCGCCGGTTGTCAAATTGAAGTAGCCATCATATACGCACGTATCAGACACGGCAAAGGACCCAGCCAACAAGCTATACTATATCGAATTTGCACCTTCTCTGCATAAAACTACCCCGTCGCCATAGCCATCTGCAAGTGCC
This sequence comes from Aschersonia sp. MBC 622, assembly GCA_030782805.1. NCBI lineage: Eukaryota > Fungi > Ascomycota > Sordariomycetes > Hypocreales > Clavicipitaceae > Aschersonia > Aschersonia sp. MBC 622. The sequence continues at coordinate 26,839 of JARJPL010000177.1, read as the reverse complement.
TACCCATTTAGCAGACCCAGCTTCGAGACCACATTCTAATTGGACCCTTTATCATGTTAGCTTCACCACCATTACCCGGAGCCGCGTGCAGCTGCGCGCCTCCCCTACGCTACAACGACTTCGACCTCTTCGAGTTAGCTAGGCGGGGGGGGGGCGGCGTGTGATGGATGAAGCTCGAGTACGGCAGGGCGAGCGTGGTTCGCACAGTGTCGGACGCGGAGGTGGGTGAGGCAGTGGAGAGAGGCAATGAGTAGTTAGTTTGAACATTTGTTAGTTTTTTTTTAACTACTATTTACATTCCATCAGCCTTGTCTCTTAATTGCTCACCTTGTATTTTTGGTGCAAATATTATGCCGCGACTTCTTATTCTCATACACCACGACTTGTCGCCCTTTCATGGTTGAACCAACTTGTAATCTCCCCCTTGCACCAAACTCTTCAGAAAAAAAGGTCAATCATCCCATCCCATGCAATCAATCGACTTCTTCACCGACAACAGCTTCGACGACTGCCGAGCCCTACTCGTGTTGGGCACCAAAAAAACGACGACTTCGAAAATGCCTCGTCGCCTGCCGGGGGGGGGGGGGGACTTCTCGGCGTCTCTTTTATCTCTCCCCATACATAGCACGCCTTCTAATAACCACCGAGGCCGTGCACCCTTTCCCCCACGAGGCGTGACCTGACCGACTGGACCTTTTTTGAATTTAGCTCATATTTCAACCACCATTCACTATTAATAGTCCATGTCGTATGCTGCGCCGCAGCAAGGTGGTTCGGCTTATTGGTGGAATCGCGGGTTTTTCCCCCATCATCGGGCCGTGACTCGTGCCAGTCGCACGACAAGGGGCTACAATGGTATTATTAACTAATTAATGCTTAATCAAGGAAGCAGGGGTAATCATTCTTGTTGACCAACATCTTTCGTCACTGTCTGGAATTCTGCTGCAGATTTGAGTAAGCAAGTGTGTATTCTGCTCTCGATTCATCGATTCTCAGAAACTGTTTCGCTCGCGGGCCCTAACATATACAAAAAGGACAGTGTAAATATAATTAAACACCGGGCTCATTCATGCGCGAAGCAAATGTCCATTTCGTCCCAACGCCATTCCCCGCCTCCTGTTTAGAATATATTCCAGTTTCCGCCTCCCAGATTTCCCCATTGAACAAAAGCAGGCAGAAAAGACCGCGCCGCATTGTAACGCCAAAAAAAAGATAAAAAAAAAAGGCTCCGTGCTAAAGCCCATGCCAGTGCTTGATCTAAAAAAAAAGACCCAAGACTTATGCCCATTATAATAATATGGCAAGACAAAGGAAATTGACAAGAGGAAAAAAAGAACGCGATTTGTAAAAGATACATATTTTGCGCATAAAATGCGAGATATGCCAGTTGTGTTGGATTCAGTAACCAGCCTGACCGGGCATCTTGCCGAGAGAATGCGACCCCATGGTTTTAATAGGAAGATGGTTGTGGCAGAAAATTCTCTTGTTATTCGCCGAGGTTGACTTGGTGGCATCGATGCAGAGAGTTGGGTCGTCATAAGATTCGACCTGGCAGCATTCAATGTTCTTGATCCACCGATTGTTGGCGACGTCGAGAATGGTGATGCGCTTCGCGGGGTCGGGGTTGAGCATTTGCAATAGTATGCGGCGAAGTGCAGGGGGGTTTACGCCGACATCGAGAGCCAAGCATTTGGGGTAGTCCGTGTCGGTGATGACGGCCTCGGGGTCTGGGTGGTTCTTGTACCAGCGCTCCCAGCCCTTTACGAGCTTATCGTAATGGGTATTACCAGGTTCAGCGCGTGACCAGATGGCACCGCCAAAGTTGAGATAGATCATGACGATGGCGGTACTCCAGACGTCGAGGGCGCGGGCATCGTACGAGCTCTTCTTGGCGAGGACCTCTGGCGCAATGTAGGGCTCACTACCGCAGATGCCGGGGCTGCAAACACGGAAATCACCCATGTTCTGGCCGCACATGCCATGAGCTTCGCGGAGGCCAGGATGCGTGCCGGAGAAGACCTCGGAGACGCCAAAATCGGTGATCTTGATCTTGCTGTCCTTGGTGATGAGAAGATTCTCGAGTTTTATGTCGCGGTGGGCAATTCCGTGAGCGTGGAGGTATGTGACGCCCTGGACGAGCTGCTTGAAGATGCAGAGCCGATCTTTTAGTTTGGCGTCGCCCTTGAAGAAACCTTTTTGAACAAGACCAAAGAGGTCGCCCTCAGAGCAGTATTCCATAACGTGGTTCCATCGGCCATGGTCGGTGCAGAGGCGAATAGTTTCGACAATGTTGGGGTGATGCAGGCTCTTGGCGATGCTAAACTCCGACTTGATCTTCTTTTCATATTCTTCCTGGCTCTCGCTCTTGGACTTGCCGCGAAACTCCTTGACAGCATAGAGTTCATTGGGGCAGCCCTTGCGAGCCATCAGAGTAACCTTGGAGGCAGCGCCCTTGCCTAGGTGCTTGCCGTGGCGACCGAGAAGCTTGTGCTGATACTCGAATTCAGAGAGAAGCTCAGCTGTATCAATCATGAAGTCGTCAGGTAGACTGAGACTCATGCGACGAGCTTTGGTGCCAGTGCCAGCATCAGGAGGCAGGACCCACGGTTGGCGCTCAGCAGGGTACATCTTGCTGCCGGTATGCTCTTGAGCGGGAATGCCGGGTGCTCCTCTGTTGCCAGCGTCGAAGCTGCTAGCACGGCGGGGTGTCTTTCCATTACGTCCGCCACGTGCAAAATTGACAGCACGGCCACGTAGGGTAAGGCCGGTGGAGGCCCGGGGCTTCTTCTGGAAGTCCTCGGGCCCAGGTAACGATTTGCCAAGTATGTTGGTTCGGTTTGAGGGGGCCATTTCTAGTGGTGACCCGGGCGATGGAGGCGAATTTGATGCAGTAGACTGAGTCTTATACGAAGGCGGGGCCGGAATGCTGCGAGGAGCACTGGTAGGGGCAGGATTGCGTTGCGAAGAGCTGTCTGTTGAGCCGGGCGAGCTAGAGTCGAACACCGGAGTGTCGCGCTCGATGGCGGACGACGACCGGCGGAACAGATTCGTCATTGTGCGTTTGAAACTAGACGTAGAGCCACGAGTAGAGCGACGCGATAGAGTGCCGGGTTGAGGAGCCTCAAGTTCGGATTCTCGCTGTTTTGGCGTTGGAGTAGCGGGCTCAACAGCCGAAACAGTCGTGTTGCCAATGATTGTGCGCGCGCGATGCAGCGTACGTTCGGGTGATGGCGCGGGAGTTTGCCTGGGGGTGGCTCGGCCTACTGGCAAGTCGTGCTGAAGAGGCAGTTTCGTAGGATTCGAAGTTGGAGGGTTTTGAGTGGTATTGTAATGCGTCAAAGTGAGATTCTGGCCAAACTGGTGAACGCTGGTGAAATCCTGCGAATAACGGCCGCCGCTAACGGGAGTGACGGGTTCTATGGGCGATTCACTTCCGGATTCGCCAGCTTCTTCCTCGAGGATGGGATGAGGGATATCGGCAGGATATTGGCGTGGTGAGGAAAAGCTGTGTGAGTAGAAATGGCGATCCTGAAGATCCGCGGCATCCGCAGAATCTGTGTAGAGGAGAATGAGAGCGTCAGTGAGAGGACGAGGGGAAAAGGTCCATGAAGAAGAATAGAAGAAGAATAAAAGAAGAAAGAAAGAAGTTGAATTGACTTCCGACTTGGGTAAAGGGAAACGCTAGGGCCAAGGTACAAAGGCGGGACAAGTGACTGAATCACGTCACAGGTAGGTGGCACTGTGGCAGACAGGCGCTGAACAAGGATGTGGAAATGGATCAATAAGCAGGGGAATGCAATCAGTCAGTTGTGTGTGGGCAAGCGGCCAGTTGACCGGCACCCCGGCAAGGCGAAACAAAAGGCTATGAATAGTGGGCAGAAGAGGCTGAGTGCGGGTTGCGACTGGTAACAGAGAGCGAATCGGGCGCGTGGGTAGAGAGGAGTGGCGAGAATGGTGGGCGCCGAGGACTTTGAGGGACGAGAGAAAGAGAAATGCACTGACCTGAATCGGGCCCCATGGTCTGGGGCTCTGCTGGGCGTAATAACGTAGCAGCCATGATTATGTCGACGTGGTGAGCAGTTGCCGAGGGCGCTGAATAATGTGCTCCAATAGCCTTGGTTCGATAGGGTTGGTTTAAAATAGTCTTTTGGTCCAGACGAGCCAACTAGACAAGCGAAGACGGAAGCGTGGCAGCGTTGTGCAACAACCGGACCAAGACTGGACGAGAGCGGACTCAGAGAGCGGCGCGAAAGAGCGAGGCGGCGAATAGGTGGGCAGACGGGCCAGACGAGGGCGAGTGGGCGAGTGGGTGAAAGCAGCTTTGGTGTGCCGCTAGTGACGGAGAGTTGCTGCAGGCAGGTCTAGCGGAATTTGGTGGGGGTTTCCGTGCCGCAGGTATTCCAAGTCGGTGTCCTTGCTGTTTGAGAGAGGTTCAACAGGTATTATCCGGCCGAGAGCGTTGCAGCTGATTCCAAGGTACCGAGAGACCTGAACGAAGAACGCTAGAAAATCCTCTCTTCCACTCGAGAAAAGAGTGGGCAGGTGATGTGTAGCCCAGTGAGATGCCTCGAGATAGTGGGTGATGGGGATTTTAGCGGCACCCAACGACGTAATTGATGGGGAAGCTTGTCCTCTTTTTGCTGCAAAGAAGCGGGACGATGGGCGCTAACAAGACGGAAAGGGTCGCTGGGGGCAGGCGAGGCGAGAAAAAGCCCTTGTTGCTTGCTGTGCTGGGCGTCGTGGATAGACGGAGCGTGTTGCTGTATTTGCTGGAGAGCGAGGGCACACCACCAAAAACAGAAAGCTTGAGCAGTTCCGCGGAGACGCCGACGGGACCTTTTGGTGTGAAGGACTAGCTTTCTGATGCAAGCCACAAAAAGACCAGGAGCGTCGAGATTAAACAAGGAGGGGTTTCGTCGATGTGTAGTTCGAAGCTTCGATTTGCTTTTGATGGGATTGAGTGAATATCTGCTTGTTGTATTTGCCGGGGTAGCTGTATAGACGGGTTCGAGATGTAGACTCGGTATTAATGGCTATCGTCGTAGTATCGAGTTGCGAACAATGCCAGGCCTGTGGGTGAAATTCGTAGGATTCTCCGAGTATGACGATTGATGGAGTGTGGTTTTTGATTTTCGAAACCTGTTCCTGTGCTGGTGGTTGCCAGTGCAAGTATCAAAGTATCGTGGGTTGGCGGCGGGTGGGAGGAGAATCAGCAAGCGAGGCTACGCCTGCAACTCCATGAGCACGAGCAAGAAGATGAATTCCACAGGAGAGAAGAGGGAAGAACGGAAAGAAGAGAGAATAAAGAGTGAAATAGGACAGAGGGGAGAGTTGATAAACAAAACTCCACCAGCAGAGGAAATAATGGTGAGGAAAGGAAATTGTAGATAGGACAAACGGCGTTTTTGAAGCACAAAAGTGGGCGTGGGCTTGGAGGCATTTATGAGAAGCATGGCGAGCTCTGGGGTGTTTTAGGGTGTTTAGGGAGGGTTTACGGGGGTGTGTGCTCTGAGATGGCGGGTTGTAGAAGGTGCAGTGGCTGAGTACAGTGACTGTAGTGGCATCGGCTAGTGGTCTCGGTACCTGGAACGCGCTACAACTAGCATCTTATCAGTGGACGCCACGGGGGCGTGTGAACTAACAAGGGCGTGTCGTCGTCGAAAAAATTGCTGGGGTTAAAGGCTCGTTCAAGGCTCGGATCGAAAAGTATCCAGTACTAGGTCAAGAATCCTGGTGAGTAGCAGGTGTAGAATGTGAATAGATACGTGTACAAGGTTCGCTTGTGGTTATGACTCCTTCATTGCTTGGAGTTGCGGCTACCTAGTAGGCAGCAGTCTTGCATGTGTTCCTAATACGGGGTTCAGTGTCCTGAGGTACATAAGATGGTCGGAGTATTTGTCAAAGCAATATTGTTGCGGAAAAAAGGGAAATATTAAATTCTCCTCGAATCGTATAATAGCAGTTATCTTCCCGTTGTATTTTCGCAAGAGATATTTTACCGATGAATCTCATCAATCTCACTCATCCACCCCACGGCACGACGCACAGCTACAGCACCTCGGCACCACAGTCGCGCCGTAGAGAACAGCACAAGCAACCACTCTGACCACTGTACTCAATCACTTGGTAGGCATCTCGGCTGACAAAGACGAGCATCCCGAACCGCCTCATTTTCAACCTCATGCCTCTTCACGACCGCATCTCCTCCTGGGCCTCGATAACCCCTCACGATAACCTCCAGTAATCCTGGCGGGGCACGCACGGGCGAAGAAAACAGATGGCTCTGGCTAATTTGATGATGGTGGCTCCATATAGTCTACTACTAGTAGTAAGCCATGCACATGCGAGCATGCCCCCAAAGGTGCGCATCAGAGACCGCTTGGCCAAAGAAGCTGACGCGCATTCCGCGTGCTCATTATTACTTCTAGCACTGGCCAAGGCCCGCGTTGCTTCCGTCCGTCCTCACTCGCGGCGCTCCAGACTCGCTGCGCGCTCTGTAAGATACGCAGGCCAAGACGCCCAGAAGAGCTCTTTATTAAGCCCCCTCCCCATCGTGCAGGCGCCCATCGCCCTGCTAAGCGCATAGTATGGTAGCAGGGGTTCTTGGACAAGGCTTGGCTGCATGGAAGTTTTTGCACAGTCTATTCGTAAGTATGGTCTTGGGGCTTTTTCTTCATGACACAAAGTCGTGTAAGCTAAGCTGGGTGAGCCAAGACCGACGCACGTACTCGCCAACGTTGAACTCAACCCGCGTGTGTCAATTCCCCCCCGCCTGTTTTTTGACAATTTGTCGCACTAAACAAATAAGCCTATTTGCTTGTCTCTGACGGTCTGACCTTGTGCTTGGTTGCCCTCTGAAACCGCGCCCCTGGCGCCGGCCTTTCTTCAGGAGCTAATGCACCAAACTGCATCCTGCAGCTGGCCCTGCGCGGTTTGCTGCAGCTGGGATCGACCTCTGCTCCCCGTATCAAGCAACTCGAGGCGTGTTGCCGTGCCATTCTACTACGCCTGTCCGAATATCATAGGCTAGCAGAGAGACTAGCAGCGCACCTCCGACAAGGCTCATGACAAACTCTCAATTCCTCTCTCTTGCACAACGACCAACGTGTTTGTCTTGCAACAAGGAAGAAAAAGGGTGACACAACTCCAATCTTCATTCTTGACGAGCGCTTGGCGTCAGCATTCATTCACAAGCGGGATAACCTCCTTTATTTGGGGAATCTCCCCCCCCTGCCGCCAGACAGGTTGCCCCCAATGGCAGAAGGGTGAGACATGTAGCATTCCTCGACACCGTGTCACCGAACCCATGTCCGAATTTCTTGTCTGAGGCTTATTTCATCGTGGTGCAGGCCTCTGCTGCTGCCAGCATTTGCACCGATTGCCGCAAACCGCAGCCGCAAAGCTGTTTTTGGCAATTGCCCAACTTGTGGCTTTGCGCTGACGACAAAGACGACGAGGAAAGGAGACCGAACCCGACCAACATCGGACAAACCACACGTCGCACAGTAGAGGCACGCATCGTCCCGTGCCAGACGATGGCGTCATCGTTGCTTGCCGCCCGACACTGTGACGCCGTTGCTGGACGATTTGCCCTTTTCTTCACATCAGCTGCTCATCTAGATGGGGAACAGTCCACCCCAACAGGCAAGCCTTGCGCTGCTTCGACTCCTGCGAGTCCGATGTGGAGAGCGGCTTTTGCTATCATTGGAGTGATAAATGTTATCTCTCTCGTCTGCCGTCTTCCTGCCCCCCCTTCTCGGTTCTAACGGCTCCGCAATATCAAGACCTGCGGTGAGGTAGACCGTACCTATGTACACAGGCACTGATTTTATTAGTTATTTAGCGTTGGGCAACGCTAATAATACTTGAGCCGACAACCTCTTTTGGTCATGCCGTGGTTGCGTGGGAGCACAACGTCGCAGTGCTAGGCGGTAGCCCAATTGGGCCAATTGTCGGTCCGGAGTTGCACATTTCAATGCGGCAACTGCCCCTTATTCCAGACACAGGTTGCATTCAATCCTTCTTTGGAGAGATGGACCCAGCGAGGTTACCTTGATCATATTCCCGGTTCAGATACGACTCAGCGATGCAGGTCTAGCATGCACAAGCATATACAAAAGAGTAACGGCAAGATTATAACGGGAGATACCTCAACGAGCGTCGGTTTTTATTTTTGACCTTGGTTCAAATATAATGCCATGTTCGGCTTTGTTTGTCTGTCGCTCTCTTCCGCTATTGACAAGTTATAACCTCCTCTCCCCCACCACCGCAGTTTCAGCTCATCGATCATGGAAACAGCCCCATCCCCATGTTCACACAAGCTAGCTGGGGCCATCCCAGCAAACGCTCTGCTTGGCCCCATCCCATGGTTCCCTGCCGCCTGCCACAAATCCCAGGCTTTCCCACCATGATAACAAGGGCCCAAAGTTGTCGGCAAGTTGCCAGCCGTGCCCAGCCAAAGACGACTCAGGACGGGGCACAAAGTCCAGCCAACCAGCCAACCAGCCCGAGGCGAACAGCGCATCACGGCGCATCACGTTGGACTGGCTTGCAGCCGCCCCCGCCGTGCTTCCGGCAGCCTGCCTGCCAGTGGGTGCCCGGCGCTGTGCTGGCTGGCCTTTGAATTGACACTGACAAGAATGATTTGTCCCTTGTGCAGCCGCTGCCGGTTATCCGCGCTCACAATCCAAGCATTGTGGCTGCATTGCATGGAACTCCCCGTGCCCTTCTTTTTCTTCTTCTCCGCGCTGCCAACAAATAAAAAGGGAAAAAACGGCTTTTTTTGGGGGGTCCCCCCTTTGTTGTTACCCCATTTCCGCCAGCCCGGCCGATTGAAAGCGCGCAGAAGGGTACCACCAAAAAAAAACCCCCCAGAACCCATATTACACATGATTTCGTGACCCCGCGCAGTGATGAGCCGTGGCCCGTCAGGGACACTACAAGAGAAGGAAAAATAAAAAAAAGAAACAAAAAAAAGGAAAGCTCAGTCTAGTTAGAGCTGGGGCTTAATTTCGGTTCAATATCCTTTTCTTGACCCCTGCCAGCAGGCTAAAAGGCCGATTCTACGGATACTCTGTATTAACTAGTTGGGGTTTCCCCGCTCGTGCAGGCCAGTGACGACGAGCCTCTGTTCGTCCCTATTTGCTGAGCGGATACGGATACTCGGTATTGTAACGAGTAATTACTCGCTACTTCATAACTCGGCGCTTCTTTCAACAAGGTCGACCCTAGATAACTAGAACGGGCGCGCCGCACTCCAAGCCATGACGCCTTCAAGCATCCAAGCCTTCAAGCCACAGTGACGAAACGAAAACCTGTTTAGCGGCATCGTCGTCCCATTAAAGACGCCGGATAAACACGCGAGTTGAGCAAAAACTACGGATTAGAGCCCAGGCTAATGAACTGCACAAAATCGATTTCCCTTTCAGAGGCACGCAAGCCCCGAAGCCACCAGGAATTTTGTCTTTGCCAAGACGCTTATCCATGGGGCCTGTGTCCAGCCACCACAGAGTAACTCGAGGTAACTGATACGTCGACTAATTAGTTTGTTTCTTTCAGTTGAAAAAAAAAAATCACAAGTTCCTGCAGCCTAAACTAATAAACTAAGAGAGGGAAAAAATGGCTCTGTCTGATTGCTTCTCTTACTACTCAGCCAGTGGCGATCTGCTGCAGAATTAAGAAAAAAAAAAAAAAAAAACGCAGGCACAGTCACCTTGCATGACAAGCAAACTTGCCTCATTGGAACAAGACGGCTACGACGGCATCGCAGCTTTTTTTAATGCCTGTCATTTGGCGAAAGGAGCGCGCCTTCCAAAGGCCCGCACCCGGCACAAGTTCGGATTTTTGCCCCACGAGAAACATGGACATGTGCCGGGGGGGAGGGTTGCTAAGAAAAAAGCAGCATTACTGATTCGTCCTGGATTACCATTGTATCATTGTATACACCATGTAAATAGCACAAAGGTGGATGTGGTTTGGGTACACGAGATGATGACAAGTGGGCGACTCGCGCCGCAAGGGTCGCACCGTCGGGGTCATGATGAGGGCCACCGGCTGCAACGTTGTCTTTTTTTTTTTTTTTTTTTTTTCCTCTTCCTCTATCTGCAAGTTTGCGCCGAACTTGTTGCCCCAGTGCAAGCCCACTCACCATCCAGGGCTTGGCCAGCGAATTGGGGAAGGGGGGCCGGTTGGTTACAGGGCCTACAAGGTACCTGGACATTTTTCCCACGGGGAGAGCCGTGTCGAGCTTGGCGGACACAAGTCCGTTTTTCAATGTCATTGTGTCTGTCCGAGCCCGCTAAATTCCGACGCGGCTTACAAAACAAGCTTCTTCTCGCATTGAAAGTTTAAGCCCGCCTAGGGCGGCATAAGCCACGCCGCCACTGATAACCACCCGCCAACGGGGGTCAGGGCGACAGGGCCTGGGCCTACATAAACTTGGCGCGTTGTTTGTGAAGATGGCGCTCTTTTTTTTTTTTTTTTCTCTCATTTATTTTATTCGATCCCTTTCCTTTCCTCCGCATGCAACCCATTTCTTGGGACTCGAAAGATGGCTTCAAAGCTTGTTTCAGTGACATGGCAGATACCATTGCTTGGCAAAATACCATCATTTACTTGCTCCCCCCCCCTCCATCACAGATCTCTGGCAAGTACATGGACCAATCAAACACTCTAGGTCTAAGCAAAAAAACGTGTTGTGCCTCGAGAACAACCTGTGACGTCTGCCGTAGCAGAATGCCAAGTTTTATACGCGTTTTCACGCATGTATTACCAAAGAAAAGATTTCCCTCCCCGACGGATACTCCGTAGGTTTAAAAATACCTCCGAAACAAGGCCTTCCTCGGTAGGGCGATACGTTGGGGGTGGAAGCCGCCACACCTGAGCACATAGAGACAAGGTGAAAAGTCTCATTCCCTTTTCATACGGGGGTTATCGTGTCGCAGTTCCCGCCATCAAAAATAAACCACGGCGCTACTGTGGCGGCACATGCCAAAAATTAGCAACATGTTGTATGCTGACAACGTGCTCGCGCCGCGGCGGCATTTTCCTTGTTGGTCATGTATAATTCTAGCCATCTACTACTAGTAAATACTTTTTACTGGCAATATCGTGCACTGTGCACTGAGCAGGGGCCGCTTGCGGGCAAGACATTGACATCTATCAAGTAGTTAGCAATGCCCCCCCGCAGGTGTCTCAAAAGCCACGCCGGACATTCCAGGGCAAGGGAGCCCCCGACCGCCCGTCCGTTTGCAAGCGAGAGTTTTTTAGAGTTGTGTGCCTTCAGGATAAAAAGACGGGAACCAAAAAAAAAAGAAAGTTTGCTTCAAAGATAAAGGCTTTGACTCGCCAAGACTTTTTCAGGGTTCAGAGCGATGATCAAGATCAACCCCCGAATTACTGGTAAAATGAACAACCAAGACATTTCTCGCCAAAACCAGGTTGAAAGCATTTTACTCGTCGATTTGCGTACCAAAGCTTGCTTGCTTGACTTTGGCAAACGCCGCTTTCAGGAATTGAGATAACTGCCAAAAAAGGCGTTGACGCGGCCTGTAGATATGTACCCCTTGGCAAGCTGGACGACGCCAGCATCTGGGATGTTGTTGCGGTACGTCCCGATCAAAACCCAAACCGAAACCCAACCGACCAACCAAATAACCCCCTTGTGCTGACCTTTCCCTCCCCCCGAAAAGGGCAGGTTGCCAAGAAACGACAGATGCGAAATTACGCCTCCCTATTCTTCTTGGTAAGATTTTGCATCTTGCTGTTGGCTCAGGCGGCAGAGTTATGGACAGCCCGTCCGTCGATTGCATTCGGATCGTACGCCACATCCGATCCTCATCGCAGAAAATGGCAAATATACAAGCAAATGACTCGGTTTTTGCAGCGCGGCCTCCCATCTTGCCATAAATATCTCAGAGCTAATGACCAGAACGGAAAAGTCTCAATGCAACCTGGGGGTTAAGTCCGTCATCAGATTGCACCTTTTTCCAGGTCCACCTCTTCGTCTCTCTCTTTCTCTTTCTCCTCTCTCTCTCTCTCTCTTGATAATGAGATATCATCTCGGCGGCACTTTTGGAAAAGCGCACAGCAACTCGAGTCGCCCACATCCACCTCACACAAGCAAGCAACCATCCTTCTTTGTGTGTCTCGCGGACCAACGTTCCATTTGCGCACGCCCCCCCTCCTCGGCAGCTTGGCAAGACATTGTAGGCAGAAGGGAATTGTACTCGATACCTTCTTATCCGAATGAGCAAGTATCTCTTGTTTTAGAAACTAACAACGCAAGATCCCCTCCCTCATGCCTGGGAATCGTGCAGCTTCGTGTGACAGTCACCAAAACCGTCATCCCTGCGCCCACACAAGCTGTCACTGGTGATGCCAGCATTTCGCGTGAGCTGTTTTTAGGCACAGATTTAGAGTTGACAGGTTTGACTGACCTATCGTTCGGACAATTCCTTTGAATCAGGAGGTCACACGAAACAGATCAGCCAGCAATCTCTCGCCACCCCTCCCTTTCTCTTTCGCTCCGATTCCAGTCCACCAAGGATCGTCAGGTTACGATACGCACAGCCCCCCCTCCCCTTGGGATGTCACTAGCCGAGCTCCCCAGTGTCTCGCAATTCGTAATATGCTTAAATTTTGTCTCTGACGCTCACTTCATTACCGGTGGCTCGAGTAACCCAAAGAGCTGCGACGATTGCGTCAGACACCCGGCTGGAGCACGGGGACGCTCGTGTAAATCTATCTGCATGCAGTACGGAGTACGGATACAGAGTGAGGCCGTCGGTGACTGTTTCTGCTGGCACACAGCTACGATAATGACCGTTGTCGCAAACCATGTCGCATCAGACCCTCTTCCCGTGTCACTCTGGATTGGGCTTCGGGAAAACGTGTAACCCTTCCACGCATTTAACCCCCATGCGGGCGCTCGCACACCAAATCTGCATTGCAATGTTTTTGCTCATCTGAGCGCCGGTGACTTTGCTTTGCTTTTTTTTCTTTTCCCTCGGTTTGATGGCTGCTTCCTTGCACCGCCAAGATCTAACTAGGCGCAGTGGTCATGCATATACGTTCTCGACCTGGCTGCCGTCTTCCCAGTCGCATTGATGAGGCCAACCTGCACGCACGCCAATCTGCAACCTTAATATTTAATAAAGCTGCGGCGCGACGCAAACTGCCAAGACGTTGAGCAAAGCACCAGCTCGCGCGGGCACCGCTTCATACCTAAATAGTCGTCAACCCAGGGAAAGAATTAAAAAAAAAAAACGACGCGCCATGAGAAATTATGGTTGTTTCTACCCTCTCATCATGAGAAACATGTTCCCGTTCCAAGGGCTGTTTTCCGGGGCAGGGTAGTCCCGTTCTTGGCAGTGGCTGATGGCTGATGGCTATTCGTTGCTCTCAATGATTTCCAATCTAGTTTGAAGCAGTTGGTCTTGGACTCTTGGCCAAGGTGTGGCGGGCCGGCTTGTCGATCAACAAGCGCGATTCGCTTGACCTTATTCCGACTGCTTGTATTCTCTCCCCCGCCTGCCTTTTCCCCTTTCTCTCCTGAATGCCCAATCTCTTGGTGCAAGGCCCCCCTTGTAAAGAATTGTAGGCTCACCTTGACCGGCAGTATCCAACACTCGCCATTGCAGCGCCAAGTCGAGAGATATGCAGAGGACGGATGGATGATCCGTGCTTCTCCCGCCTCTCCAGGCTGCAGCGTCGTACTGGTCTGCCAAGTCTAAACAATCTTCGCCCGGCTTGTTGGGCGTTGCCGTCATCTCCTTTTTCTATTCGCCAGACGTGCTGCATTTGCCACCAAATCTCCGCCATTTCAACACACCACATCGTAAATGAGCAAATGCGCTCTCGGTGGCACAGGGCTTGCCTGGTTCTGCGATAGCTCCACTCGCCAATATCTGCCGCGACACGGCCAAGAAAAAAAAACCGCGAGCCGATCGTATTAGGAAGAGACCGCACATTGGGCTCTAAATGATTAGGCAGATAAGAGATAAAGAAGCATCATCAGATGTAGGCGTCTGTTTCTTGGCGTGACACTATGTACCAAGTAATACGTGCTTGTGCATGTCTTTTATTTTAGCCAATGAGCACCGTTGGCTATTTATCAAGGGCTTTCGTGGCCACGCTGCCGAATACGTGTCGATCAACAAGTCGGGGACCTTTGACTTGTCACTGAGACCCTGCAAGAAACAGCCCCGTTATTATCGTCTTTTGAAAGGGAGGGGGCTTTGTCAGGACTCAGGAGTTGATAATCCGTATCGCGTAGAGGATGGAAAAGCCATCGGCCCATCATTCTGCAAATGTGAGACCAAAACTGGGATTCGTGTACGTCGCAAAAGCCTCGCGTTCTCCAGAATAAAAGACATGATTATGCTTATTATGCGGTGTGTGTCCAGGGCTGGGGAGAGCAAATTGGATCCCTGGCAGCAAGCATTTGTCGATTTGCTCTCCCGGTTACTCCGTACTCTTGGAGCTGAAAGCAAGCCCGCGCGACCGGATTCTCGGGAGCGCACAAAGCACACCACCCAACCACCCATGTCGGCATCTCTCTTTGTCGCACAACAAAAGCATGTCGAATCTTGAGACAAAAAACGAGGCTGTTTCCCACCGACTCATTTCACCGGCACTCGGTATCGGCATCGGTCTGGGGCAGGCAGGGCTCACGGGCCTGTTCTTGTGCCAGGAGTCTACTTCAGGAACAATCCTAAACGAGACATTTCTTATTTTCTCACAACAAGCTCTCTGGATTTGTGGAATTTTCTTTCTCGGCTGTTACGCATCTCCAGGGACTCATTTACTGGCCGAGGTCTAACAGCAGAAGCCGTGAGCATGGGGGAGGGGTGCGTGCTGATTTCCAATCAGTCTAAACCAGTGAAACGAGGTCGAAATGTCATCATATCAGGCTGCGCTTTTGACGTAAGCTCTTGATGAGATACTCCGTCTCAAAAGGACATACGGAGAACAGTCGCCGTAGACTGAGGCACATTGCAGCGTTCACACTGACTACTTGCATGAGGCCAATGGCGCATGGTCAACTCGTCTCTCTGCAGCATTGAAGCCCCTTCAGGCCATTTGTCCCAACCAAGAGGGCACGAATGTGACAAGTCAGAAAGGAAAAAAGACTTGGGCTCGTTTTTCAGCGTCTAAACGCGTCGTCAAAGTTCTGGCCGGAAACCTCATCCGTATGGCTGACAGGGTTATTACTCAGGCTGCAGGGTATTTGTGGCGTCCAAACCGACAGCGCTTACCAGAGCTTACGGCCCGAGCTTTTGTGATGAATTGCCGGAAAAGCATATGCATTGAAGGTGAGAGATGATGTCAAGACACTGTCAACCATACCACAGGCGTACTGAAGTGTTGCTCGTACTCAGATGTTCACTTTGCTTCCGTAAGGGGAATCGCGACAGTCGCTGTGCGATTTTTCCGACATGATCATTCTTGTCTGCACGGGCAAGTGAATCTAGCATGGGCATTCTTCAAAAGGATCCAGATACGTACTCGCACTTTTGATAACTGGTCTCAGGGCCATATCTCGCCGCCAATTGCCAATGCTTCTTGAAGCACAGGACGGGTCAATCAAATGCCATCTCCAGAGCAAAGTGTAGACTCATAGCCTGGCCACCGTGACTGAGGGCCAAGTATAGCTATTCTTACAGATGAGAGAGGGCAGAGTGAATTTTGACCATTTTGTACATCAGTGCCAAAGCAAAGCAATCAAGTATCGACCTCTCAAATGAATTGTTCCAATCAAGCAATGTTGTTCCATTATCATATCCCTTATCCAAGCAGCAAATATTTTATCACATCCCATAAACAAAATTAATACATATACAGCGCCGTACATCATCAAAACGGTGGCTCCGGAACACAGTCTGGCGAAAAGGTCCACCTATAGCGGTCGTGCTTTTGCCCGGAGACAAAGACATCGTTAGTGCTCTCAGCTCTCAGAACTCATGAAACCTCTTGCGTGAGGTCACGGCAGCTGATATTGTCTGACTTGAAGAAAGTCCTTGACCTCCTCGTCATAGGCATGAGGCAAAATATATTTCCCATACTCATGCCATCCGTTCACCATCTCAGGGCGAGAATAAAACTTGATATTTTCCCAGTACTCGGGATAGTAACCGGCGTCTTCCCAGTCAAGTAGCCCGATGACTTGCATGTATTCGTTGACGATGATGTTATCAGGAGACAAGTCGCCGTGGCAAAAGACGATGCGATGCCGCTTCTGATTGAGCTTGCGGAGATAGTCGCGTCGGATATTGACCGGAGCTGTTGAGATGGTCGAGACCAAGTACTTGTTGAAGTCCTTTTCGGTCTTGCAGATGGGGCCAAAATGAGTTTTGGCAAGTCTACTGTCACGAATATCCAGACCATCACAGCTTCCGATGAATTTGGGGGCATTTTCTGGAACGGTAAGTCGCAGGAGCATGACTCGGACTTGTTTAAAGACGTCTATTCTCTCCTCGTGAGTCAGTGTGACCCAGAGTTTGGTCAAGGACCGTCCAGCGATGTAGCTCATCTTGATACTGTAGACGTCCTCACTCCCGACAGAGTAGAGCCTTTCGCGGCAAAATATTTTCGGAACTGGCAAGCCCTGCTCGCCGGCATTGCGGAGGGCAATACTCTCATTGGAGGTGATGAATTGGCCCTCTTTGTAAACGACCCATCGGGTGCGGTGGCAAGCAAGATTCACCTGGCGGCCCGGAGCCCGGGACAATAAGTAGTTGCCTAGCATGGTTAGCCCTGGGTTGAAATTCATTAGGCAGCCGTTTGAATTGAAAGAGAGACTCACTGGAAAACTCGAGCTCTTCGTCGTTGTCATTATCCATATTGTCCTGCCAGTATTCTTGATACAAGGCAGAGAATGGCTTGCGCTCAAGCTTTTGCGGACTGCCGACCTTGAAAACGGCTTCATCCATGCGACGCTGAGGCTCAGAGGGATGATCGTTGCGCTCATCTCGACACTGGACGGGTTTCCCGATAAGTTCAATGCCGAGTCCGTAGTCGCGGGTGATAGGTAACGGGGGGCGATGACGGAGGGTTTCTGGTATTTTGATGGTGTCCATGTCGTCCATGTCGTCCATGTAAAAGATGCCAAAGTCAAACTCTAGGTCGTCGTCAAGTTGTGGTAGAAGTATGCCATGTATAGTAGGATCCGGAGTGTCGTATAAGTATGTCATGGGCGAGTTGACGGTGCAATGGAGAAGAGCAGGACGCGTTGTGTGGAAGTTTCGAGAGGGAAGCGGAAAAAGAAGTGATGGCAGCTCTTTAGATGTATGAAGAGCAGATGATTGGCTAATTGGCTAAAGGGTCTCGTTGGCCATGATGTGGGAGACGGGAAGCTGCAGATTTATATGGACTGAAGAGCATGTGGTGAGAATCAGGTGCAGGTGTCTCACGGCGTGCGGCTGGGCGTGAGTGACGCAGTTTGTAAAAGCCGATCTCGTTGTCTCTCGGCCCTGTTTACCCCCCCAGTCCATCAGTCAGAATTGATGTAGCACATGTGCGGAATGATTGAAATGAACAGGCAAGAGAGAGGGAGGGGAGAAAGAAGGGGTGTGAGGGGGGTAGATTGGTAGAAAAGGGCAGTGGCACAATATGGGTGCTTGTTGGTTTCCCTGGCCAGGAAGAGGGGCTTTTTCTGTTGCGTACGGAGTACCTAGCGTCGATGAGTGACAGGGATGTATTTGTTTTTCTTTTGCAGGCCCTTTCGTCGCTGATTGAATATGTATGAACTGATGTGTTGCCTTGTAGCGTTGTGTTGCATCTGCGCCTGCGTCTGGAGAGGAGCGCCTAGCAGCCAGGCGTGCCAGGACGCAGGGCTTGGGGACGCTCGGGGACCCGAATCGCAGCTGAGAGAAGGGGTGGTGGGTTGCATCAAGTATCAAAGTGGCTCCGTGTGGTTGAATAGTCGGGGATGCGCTGCGTGGCGTATGGCAGCATGCAGGCTAGCTGGTGAAGATTGGCTCTTGCTTGGTCCCCTGTTTGTTGCTTGACAGACACCTGGCAGAGGCATCGTCGATGGTGATGAAGAGGCCATTGGTGGTCGAGGCGGACAACGACGGGGAAATGTTTCGGAAGACTGTAGTCTGCAGCTAGAGTGGACAGATGCACATAACCTTGATGCATGAATGGATAGATGGATGCCTGCCATTTACCCATCAGCGCTTGGTGGTGCAATTAAACGGGGGAGTGTCGGCCGATGCATGGTGGGTATAGAGTGGCGTTGTAGCCCCTGCCATTAGAAGAAAAATGCTTGCCGAATTGTCACCAAGGAGTCGATGGACGAGAACAAGGATAATGGCGTGTGTTTGATGATGGTTGCCTTTGCCTGGTTGCTGGTTGCGTGGCTGCTGCGCGAGTGTGGAGGAGCATACTGGTAAAAGTGACCAAAAAAAAGTGAAGTCGGAGGCGACAATCGAAACGAGCTTAGACCAGCCGGGCTAGTGTCAGTTGGCGCCGGGAAGCCCCATAGTTGCCCATCGGAACCCACAGTTGCCCATTGGAATCCACTGTAGCCCGATGTCCAGGCCTGTCAGTGGACAGTCAGTGCGCTAATTGCCCTGTAGATTGCTCTCTGTCCGCTGTAGTTGCACTGCTCTAGCGGGCTTGGCTCTTCATATTCCTCCGAGGCCCCCGCCAAGGGTCTACAATCCACCCAAAAAGGCAGCTGACCGGCACCTGCAACCATGTTGAGGCTTCAATTTGGCCTTGTTACCTGGGTGCCTGGTAATCTGGGTTCTGCTACTCATCATCTTCTCCAACACCTGGCCTGCAGCTTGCATTCCATCTTTCATCGGCATCCATTCCATTGTGGCTCTTCGACGCCCATTTTGTAACAAGCATGACCATTGTGCCCGCAAGCATTTCTACTATTAGTCAAGTGCCGTGCCCTCCCAACGCGAAACCGAGAAACCACTACTACCATCACAGTTGCCACCTTCATCATCACCACTATCACGCCACAATTATCATGCCACACAACCCCCGGCTTATCCCCCGAACTTATCGGCCGCATGCCCCTCTCCTCCGCAGCTGACTGTCCACCGAGTCCGCCCCCCCTTGCGTTGATGCAGAGCCTCGCAACCCTCATCTCGTCCGACCATCCGCATTCTCTTTAACTCTTTGATCGGAGGCCTGCATATCATGTCCTTGTAACACTTGTTTGTTGCTTGATTCCCCTTCAAACTTTACCCAAGCCACATCCACTCACCCGAGATGATGCTCTCCAAAGCTGGAACTGACTGCCCTTCAAGGAAACGAATATTATTTAGCAGTGTGCTTTCACTTCTACGAATGCGCTCCCTCCAACGAGCTACGTCAAGCCACCGGGCTACAGCAGCTCACGCGCGGGCTGTCGTCGCGACAAATCCTTGTCCAGCTCAGTTGTTTGTGAGTGCGAAGACTCTCTACATACGATCCATACCGCTGCTTACTGTCCCAGGTTCCTGGTTCCGTGTCGCACAGCAGCTCTTGTTGGTTTTCCTGTGGTTCAACCCTGGCCTCTACTTGTCGCACGCCCCTTCTTGTGCTTTGTATGTAATCCGTACCCGCTGTACACGTAACGACATGTCTGATCAATCAGACAATGCCAAGTGTGTCATGGATTGCTGCTAAGGGCGGGGGAGTTCCGCTGACCTCACTCAGCCTTCTTGTGCTACTGTGACAATAACCACATGCAGTCTCCTCGGCTTCTACGCAGCATTCTCAGCAGGCTTCCTGCGTCGTCTTACCAGAAACTCGGACATGTCCCTTTTGCGTCTCGCCTCGCTAATCCACCATTGTCGTCATCTTTCGGCGATATCCATTCTGACTGCTAAAAGACATGTGGCAGACAAGGTTGTACGGTTGTGCACCCAGCTCACGTAGCACCCGAGTCACCCGCTCTCGTGAAACCCTCAGCCGTCTGCTGTGATTTGGTGCGCAGCTCATAGCCCTGAGAACTCAGTGGTGTCGTACCGCGAGGACAGCCGCTGTGCAACCATACCACTCATTCTTATATTCGATGTGTTGAATAACCAAGCGGTCTGTACAAAGTATGACGAGGAGGATATGACGACTCGTCACCCATTCATTACAACAACCCCAGCACGGCCCCAGCGGTCCCGTATTAGGCGGGACTCTTTGCTTGCATGAACTACACCTACATATTGCATTAAAGTATATTGCATCGTTGTCTCCAGAAAGGATCTCAAGAGAAAACAGTCATGCGGCGGGAAAGAGGCGCACTCAGAAAGCAGGGGACGCCTGGCTGCGCCCAGCTGCCAGCCTTGACATTTCGCTGCGACAAATGCCGCCAATAAACCGACTCTATCAACCAGCACCCCCAGCATGGTGGCGCATCTGAATGCGCCAAGCTGGAGCGGGCGCAAGAATGTGATGAACCAGTTGGAGAATGAGCAGGAACAGGGGTTGTCCCATCTTCCCTCACATTTCAAAACAAAGACTAGGCTGCCAGTGCAGCATGGCCTGATTTCTGCAAGGTGATCATCTTTGTTGACGCGAAATGATGGGCCGCGTCGGGTCCGAGAAAGCGCAGAAGGCTGGCTTCTAATCGGATCGTTCCGCCGACCGTTTGGAGTGTCTGTGCGAGTCTTGCCTTACGTACCTCTGTACCCCGGCCCATCTGGTTACGAAAATGCTCACCAGAGGTGAGGCTACTCAGCTTACATTGCTGACATACTGCTGCATGTTACGAGGCAGAATCCACCGGGATGCCGGGGCCAACGGTTTCTCGTTTTTGTGTTGCAGCACCCCTTGCTTGTTTATATACAACAAGATCGACGCCCGACTACTTCGTACGGTCCTATTTACTGATCTCTTGCCTCGGCCGCATACGACCCGACACCTTTGAGGAGTGTGCCGTGAGTCGTTGTGAGACCTGCTAGGCTCTCGTGCTTGACAGTTTCTGTTATTTTTCTTCTTCCTTTTTTTTTCTTTTTTTGTCGACTTTGAATTAGGGGGTACGGATGCTTTTTCCTTTGTATTTCAGCCAGCGTGCGTACGAATTACTTCGTAGGGTGCGTGATGTTGAATGGTTCTGCCTTGGCCAATCTGGTTCACAGAGGCTGACTCCGCTTTCTATCCCCCATTTTTCCTTTTTTTTCCTTTTTTTTTTTTAACAAGTTTATTGTTTCTCGTTTTCTGGAAAAGCAAAACCGGGAAACCTACACGTACGGAAATGCTTCCGCCTCTGTTGTGGAGGCTAGAACCATCGGTGATCGGAGCATAACAATGGATAGATAGACCCCGAGTCCGAAAGCCTAAATCAGGGGTCCCCTTTTCCGCGTATTCTTGTCTTTGCAGATTGCTACTTTCGGGTAGAGCTCTGACCTCTTTCAGAGTGTCGAGGATTTGAAGTAGATGACATGGCGGCGACCGATCCGGGGATCCGATCGACTCGGATTGAATCCCAGACCATGTTTCGCCTGATGTTGGGGATGGCTGCATGACTCGATGCCAACACTTACGGTTATATGAGCCTTGTCAATATTTGGCTCGTTTGGCAGTTCAATATGATGTGAGAAGGTATTCGTCTAGTAGTTGAGATGTCATCTTACATGCGTGTGCATCAATACCGAGTCTAGTCCAGATGCAATGAGAATACTTGGCAGCCACGATGTAAGCTGCTCTTTTAAACGAGCTCCCGGAGCTGATAATCTCTTAGAGTCTTACCAGTCTGTCATGCTTTACTTCTTTTGTAGGTGCATGCAGCAGCGTGACAAGGGCAGAGCTGGAGCCACATTGGGCGGCAAGACAGACGATGATCGCAGGGGGGGTCTCGGTACTGTTGGGCGCGCACGCGGGTGCAGTCAAGAAGGTGAAGCCCGAAACGATGCTGTAATGGAGCCCGATGATGGTGCGAGAGGTCTTTCTCTTTTTGATTCTTGTCACCGCGCTTTATTGATTGCGACTTCCGTGGCAAGCTGCGAGTGATGAGAGCGACAAGCGCCTTGTCACTGGTTAGTAGGTTGACCTAGGAACGACATTCCATGGACGACAAGTGGCTGCGAGGAAACTTGTATTCGCCAGTATCGGGGAAGAATAATGGTCTCGAGTTTTTACTTTTCTCATTTTCATGCTGCACATCTTTGTTCCCCCCCTTTATTGGCTGATTTTCTTTTATGGACAACCGGTGACTTGGTTGGAGTAGGCTGTACGAGTTCTACGTATTGCCCTCTCGTTATTCATATAAATTGTGAAGCACAAAGTGTAGATGATGAGTTACTGTTTTTTTTTTAGAGTTTTCTTGTGCTTTGGATTTGGTTGGCATGTGAAGGATATAGTTCGCCGATAGCCGAGCCTTTTCTCGGTCGAATGTGTAAGCAGCCGAAGAACAAGAGCCCCAAGAGCTATGACGTCTTGTACATGGACAGAAGAATAGACGCGAAATGAGAAGCGAGATGAGAGGCATTGTCACTCATTCATGGCCGGGGGAGGGTGGCTTTCGATCACACCGCCAGCCGGTCAATGGTTTTGGAGGGGTACGCGGCAGTTGAGGCTAACATAGATGCCTGGTAGGTCGACCGTTGGAGCAAGAACTTGTCTAATACAACGAGGAGCTAATCCGAGGCGTCACACAGGGTTCATAGAGAGGCGTGAAATTCGCACGAATAGAGGGCGTATACTGCCGGCAGCTTGACTTATTGCGCCGTGGCGTCTTATGCTCGGAGGAAGCTCCGGAGAAACCGACGGGCTGATTGGTTAGCGAAAGAAGAAGGAAAGAAAAGCGAAAAAAGAAAATAAAGAAAAGGAATGACTGGTTTTTAATACGGGAGACCATTTGTTCCAGAGAATGGTCGGTCTGCAAACATTTGCTTTTTCAAAGGGGCGGGCCGAGGCCAAGTGCCGATTAGAATCTTCTTATCTTGGGTAACAAGGAGAGAGAAGAGGCCCCTGCAGGCATGTTGCTGGTACCTGTTCGCGTCGCGAAAGTCGCAGCACGAGGCGCGGGCTGCAGTTGGGGTTAGAAGCCGATGGATTCGGCCGAATGATATGATGAAACATATTTAATGATGAATAATTTACATTTTCATAATTCGTCTATTGTTTCTGTTCAAGGAAAAGGCTGCAGAAAAGGTACGTTGGACAGGTACCTGGTGACCAAAGCGCGCGCAACTGTAGCAGAATCTCGGGCAGTTCTGGGGCATTTCTGGGTCAGCTCCCAGAGCGCTTTATTAGGGCGGCTCCAGGACGTTCAACCACTCAAAATGCCGCAATTACCACCAAAAGCCACTGGCCAGGCACGCCCAAAGCCACTGAAACCAGCAAATAATAAGTTTAGGTAGGTACGAGTCGACCCCATCTCGTGCATCTCGTGTGGCCTCTTCTCTCGACTCGTTTGCTGCTCTCCCTCTCTGCTTGCTGCAAACACGCACCATCATCATCAACCCATGCCCTGCTAATCTCCCTCAACATCTTCTCCCTCTGCAGCGCATTCAAACCGACTCGCGCCACGCATCGCGCGCGACCTGCTGCTGCTGCCACCGAACGACCGCTTCTTTGAGAACCCTCCTCCGGACGCCTCTTTCTGTCTCGCACCCCTTCAACACCATCAGCGCCCATCGTCGACTTGTCAACCCGCCCCTGCCCGGTCGACCCCGGCCCTCAACGCAATACTCAAGCCACCATCCTTGCATTCAACAACGCACCCATCTCCGCTCTTGGCCACCACCACCCCGGCACCCGCAGACAAGCCATTCCATCCTCGTCGTTGCTCTCCGCTTTCTCTCTGGACCCTGGTCTTGAGTGTGTTCTGCGATTGTCCCTCTGTCTGACTCTCAGTCTCTCACCTCCCTCCGCTACTCGCCACGAGACCCTGCAGTACACGTCCCGACGACCCTGCACGCTTGCTGCAGTCCCACGCTAGTCCGCCTATTGATCTATTTTCTCCCCGTGTCACCGTGGTTGAAGAATTTGGTGCGACCTCCCCGTCTTCTAGACCGAAAATTGCTCTTTGTTGAGACCCGATACAATTCACGCTGCTCTTTGGTCGCGCCATGGTAGCGGCATACCTACATCGCCGCCCCTCACAATGACGAGGCAATCTTCCGACGCCTTTCTTCCCTCGGGCGGCTTTGATCCTGACGCCCTTCTTTCAACCTCATTTCCGTCCGCCAGCCAGCCCGAGTCCTCCACCTACAACTTGCAACCAATCCACGAATACCACACACGTACCTCTTCGGCTGCCGTTGCGCCCCCCGGCATCGCTCCCTCTGCGCCACACTTCAACTATGCGTCCTCCTACATACCTCTCTCCTCCTCCCTCGACCCCTCCCTCCGTCGCGATAGCAGCCTCTCGCCCACCGATATTGGCGTCGCCAGGGCGCCCGGACCCCCAATGCCGCCGCCTCCTCCTGCCGGCAATCTGCCCCGCGATGCTCTCTCGTCCAGCTTGGGCATTGCCACGTCGCTCTTCCGCTCTGTCTCTGCAGATGCTGCCGCGCCGCAGCAGACGTCGCTGCATCTCGTGCAGCGTCTCGCCCAACAAAACTCGCTCATCCGCGATGCCTGGGAGGCCGAGCGCAAATACCTCGAGGCGAATCGTAAACGCGCCGAAGAGGTCTACCAGGAGGAGCGCACTATCATGGATGATATGCGCCAGTCATGGTTCACGGAAAAGGCGGCCATGCAACGCGAGCTGCATGCATTGCGCGACCGTGTCCAGCATCTCGAGAACGAGAATGTCGGCCTCAAGTCAATGTCCTCGCCACTCAGCCAATTAAGCGGCCTGGTCTCGCCTGCCGCCGGTGCCAAGCTGCATGTCGACTCGCTTCCGCCTGGTTTGCAGGGTGCCTCGCGCCGACCACACTTTCTCAGCAGCAACACGTCGCGCGCTTCTCCGACAGGCAATCCCGAGCAGCCCGCGACCTTGCCTCTCGATCCACGTACCCAGCCCGAGACATCGTCTGCTCGGGATTTTCTTGCCTTCCGCAACAAGTCGAGCGACGCACCAATTCCTGTCATTGACGTCCACGAGATTGACCCCAAGCTGGACGGCATCTTCATCAAGGCCAACGCAGTCCGCGACACTTTTACACAGTCTTCTGTCAAGTCTTCTGTTAGGTCTTCGCCCGCAACGTCGCCACCCGCGGATCAGAATTCCACGGAGCTGGAGGGTGCCCCCAACCGACGATCCTCGCACAAGGCTCAGACGATGCAAGCACTCGCAGCCGGTGAGCTGCGTCGCAGAACGATGCATGCCGGACACACGCCCAACCACTCATTATCGCTTTTTCCCACCATGACGACACTCGACGGCAGTATGACGGCTGGTCAGAGCGAGGCAACAACGCCCACGGCAGTTGACAAGTCTGTCAAAGAAGACGTCCATGAGGCCGAACCCGCTCCGGAGCCAGAGCCCGTAGAACCTGTTTCAGAGGAGGCTAAGCCACCTGAAGATGTTTTGGTCGACGATGTCGACGAGACGCAGCTTCAGCCTCGCTTCGAGCCCAAGGATGATATCCCGCTCAAAGGCCCACTCATGGTGAAGAACATTCCCGCGCAGGACGAGATTTTCTGGGCCCGCGTCAACCAGAAGCTCGAGGGCATCAGCCATGGCGAGGAGGAGGCCCTACCCACCGTCATCAAGTCACAGCTGGCGGACGACGGCAAACCAAAACTGAATGGCTCTGACATCCCCGTGGATGTTAAGCCGCTCGATGTGGACGTTCCGCTCAAGCTTCGCACAACGACCAACTTTGGCGCTCCGTTTGGCGTGGCATAGAGTGCTCGTCGATTGGCTGCGCGACATGAGACGTGTGTGTTTTGAGCAAGACTGTCCGTTTTCATGTCGTATGCTGGGTCTTGGTATACATTCCCCGGTTTAACCCTTGAGCCATCCATATTTCTTCTTGGCTATTTGCATCGACACTGCTTTACGTTTTACACGACCATTTTTTTTGTTTCTTTGTTCATAACACTTGCGCCAAGGAATTGATTATCGGGCGGGACTCGGGGACTTTATTCATTCATTCACTATTTTTATACCCCGCCTTTTTACGTGGCTACAACACCAAACCATACATTTTCTTTACAAGGGCGAAATTCATCATTGGGATCACGGAAGCGAGCTTGTACTTGCAGACTTTTGACACGGATGCCGTGTTTTTTTTTAAATGTTGTTGAATGGGTGATGGATGGGACGGGGAAAATGTATATTCTTCTTCTCCGTTTGCATAGACTTTTTTTTACCAGCCACGACGTGTTTGATCTGTACATACATGTTCATTGTCGTGAGCACGACCCGACTAGACCAATTCTATAGACTTTTTTTTTTTTTCTCTTACGCCGTCTTAATGTTTCGAGATGAAAATTGAGCTCACGTTGTGCTGCCATGTTGACAATGGGCCGGTAAAAAGTTTGCACATGTATTGTATTCAGCTCAAACTATCCCTCCTACTTGTTTGACGTAAAACAGACAACAAACCGTAAAACAGATTGGGAAACAGAAAACCCAAAAAAAAAAAATCCCAAAGAAAAGACGCCATAAGCACGGAAGAAAAAAAAAAGGAGTGATTATTCTTTCCGTGTCTGTGATACTGTTGAATGTATTCGATCAAAATGTTTTTCGCAACGTCGCTCAACTCCATCACCTAGCATCGTTTCCAGTTTACACTCCCATGGTGAAATCGTGCTCGATGCCGGGTGTGACGCTGGCCATGAACTGTAATCTGTTAGTATCATCATCACTGGGTAAACCGAAAAGCAGAAAGAAGAGGAAGAAACACAGAGTAATGAAGCAAAAAAAAAAAAAAAAAAAAAAAAAAAAAAAAAAAAAAAAAAAAAAAAAAAAAAAATAAAATTATAAAAAAAACCAAAAAAGATA